>VZRI01006597.1:0-66843 GCA_013397515.1 Upupa epops | reverse complement strand
AGGCCGGTCCCGGGGCCGCGGAAAGGCCAGTCCCGGGGCGGGCCGTAGGGCTTAGCTGGGCCTCCAGATAAAGGGAGGGTGAAGGCGACAGGAACTTTGTCTAGAACCTGAAACTTTCAGCCGAGTTAAAAATCTTTCTTAGGTCAAACCACCTGCTGCTGCCTGAGAAGTTGTGGGTAGTCATAGAATTATAGAAAGGTTTTGAGTTGGAAGGGACCTTAAAGATCATCGAGTTACAACTCCCTGTCATGGGAAGGGACATGTCTCACCAGACCAGAGCCCCATCCATCCTGGCCGTGAACACTTTCAGGGATGGGCAGCCACAACGTCCCTGGGCAACCTGTTCCAGGGCCTTCTCTGCTCAGGAGATGGGAGAAGTCCTGTGAGAGACATGTCTTGAGTTTGGCATACACGAATGGGAAAGGCCAGCTGGAGTACAGCAGAGTCTTCATTGGAGTTGATATGCAATGCTTACAGTGAGGTCTGGCAGACAGATGCATAGAATGCCTGTGCTTCTGAGCTGGTTTTGACAGTAACTCTAAATGCCACCAGAAATAAGCATGGGATGATGAAATAGTCATTGGCCAGCATGCATGTGAGCTCTTGTAGGTATTTAGCAAAATGAAATGATTCTTTCTCTGAGAACAACAGCAAAAGACATATAATGCTGATCTATATATAACTTAGGGGCAGAGTTGTAGCTAAGCATTTGAAAGTCATAAATGCAATTTGTACTTAAACTGTGTGCTTAACCTCATTCATCTGAAAAAGATGTGCTACAGTCTAGTTGAGAAGAGGGTCCAACTTCGAAACATCATGGAAGATCACTGAGACTTCCAAAATATCCCTAGATGTGTTTGCTATTATGGCATGATTTTTTTTCGGAAGAAAAGCGTACTTAAAACCTTGAAAATGAAAAAATGTATGCTTACGCTTCACTACATAAAATCGTTTTCTTGATGAACTGTGAAACAGCTTTGCACTGAAGTGTCTGAACTGTTCTAGAATTCTGAAAGTCCTGCAGTTGTGATGAACTGTGTAAAATATTAGCTCTTTTTTCTCAAAATTCTTGAAGCTACTGAAAGCTTACAGAAAAGTTCACATGGAAATCATCTTTCCTTGTGAAAGCCACAGAATTTTCTTGAGAAGAAGTGCTACCTGTAGGGAGATACAACATAGAGAACTGTAGCTTAATAGAAAACTTACAAGAAGTGGAATAAGAGCAGTAGCAATACAGTTTTAGAAGGCTAACTGCCATTTAGTTTATTATTAAATATAACTGTAATTAGAAAACAGGCTATTGAAAACAAGTCGTTCTTTTTAGACTGTTTCTTCTGGAGTGGATTTAGAACTGACCAAGATCCATATTTGCATTGAAGAAAGGGCATTTGTCAGATAAAAAAGGTTAGGCATAATCATTTAAAGATTATGGCATGTAGAGGTGTTCAGTTTGGTGGATAATGTCTCTGCCGTCACTGTAGATGGTCTTTCTTTCATTGTATGTACACAACTGTGTCTTTTGCTCTAATGAACATCTAATTGTGAAAGGTAACAATTATTTTGAAATATTTCAAGTCTTAAATGTTACTGATTTTATTTAAAGATAAGGTATGGTTTATTTACTATACAGGCAGTTGCATAGAGTGCTTTGTTAGAGGCTTTTCCAAGCAAACAGCAGCTTCCGATACTAATAGACTTTGACACAATTTGGTTACTAATTGTAATTCAGAAGGAACCAAGGCAGAGGGAATGTATAGTTGTTGTTTTAAACATGTATGACAAGGTATTTTTAACATGTATAGGGACCCTGAACTACACTCAAAGATTTTAGCTTTCAAGGTAAAATAATGGATAGCAAATGATTGCCATGGAGGGTAGTTCAGGGTTCCCTTTTGAACTAAGCCTGTCTGAAGTGTTTTCTATCTTCTCATAACCAGCTGCCTGAATCAGCCTTTGCTGATAGGCCAGATTCTCTCCCCATCTGGAGATATTTATGAATTTAACCAAACAAGTTAAACGTGTTTGGGCAGATATTGTCAAGGAAGAAGAGGCAAAAAAACCACTGTCACCACAAAAGTACCCCAACTGACCCAATGAAAAACACTGCAAAAGACCACAGCAAATAACCGCCAAACCATCTCTAAACAAACCAACCCCGACAACTGCCTCCTCTGACACTGGGCATTAGAAGAGCTTCTTGAGGAATAACTTCAGGTTACATATAGTATATATATTTAACATTAAAAAGTTAAGTGTTTGGAAAAGGAACTGTCTCCTTAATAAGAAAGCTTTTTCACATAAATTATTTATGCCTTTTTGTCACTTAGATGATTTTCTGGTTCAGAAGTACCATCAGAGAGCTATTAATGGAGTATTGCATACTGTTCTGATTTTGTATCCTACAGATTATATAGAAAGAGTAAGAAAGTGAGAATTAAATAAAGGAATAACAAGTAGATTAGGATCCTTGAGGCTGAAAAGATGCAGAGTATGTAGTATTCTAGAGGTTTGTACACTCATAAGTGGTATGGAAGAGACACCCAGGGAATGCCTTTCCCAAGACCAAGCAAGACCCAACAAGTTGTCACATGCTGTGTAACTAAAATGTAGGATTATTTGTCATGGAGGAACTGTGACTCAAAAAGCCAGAGGAAGAAACAGAAGATACGCTCTAGCAAACCTGGAGCAGTTAGTGACAGCTAAGCTACCCTGAGGAGGTATCACTTGCATGCTGTATTCTTATGCCTTTATTGAGACTTGGTCACCCCTGGAGATGGGCTATTGACTTGATGGATAATAGAATCATAGAACTGTTAATGTTGGAAGGGACATTTAAAGGACATGTAGTCCAACCACCCAAGTTGTCCCCAAACGGTCTTTCATGTGTGTCCCAATTGGATGTTAAAAGCGAAGAAAAAGTACTTTTAAGATTGATTTCAAGTATCAGTTGAAAGCTCTGTATGACTTTTTTCTAAGACTATTTTGGAGTAACCTTTTCTTAATGTATTGTCTTTAGGATTTGTTGAAGATACAGCTGTCAAAGTTACTGCCTCTAAAAATGGGAGAAGCGCTGCAAATTATGGAGAATTCCCTACTCAATGCAATAGGATTCTCTCGTGGAATTAACCTCCGCAACCACTGTGGACTCCGTATAAAATGGATGCATAGAGCCGTATCTCTGCCAAACACACCTATTTCAGTGTTGGTGTGGATAGTTCTCTGTGGCTATTTTTCATCATTTGTAAACATAAGTTAGTTCTCTTAAGATGTAAGAATTAAGACAGGAAAAAACCTGATTCACAGAAAAATCACTGCAGCATGTAATATAAGGGGTTTTATAAATTGTTAATAACCTAGGAATGTTCGGATAAAAAAATCTTGCACAATGAAAAGCTTTTGCACTGTTCTACCGAGGTCCAGAAGTTTACCTTACTGTGAATTTTTATGATGTCAGTGCAATACTTGTGTTTGTAAGGGTGCTTTAAAAATACCTATGTTCAACTATTGATGCAAAGTTGCAAAAATAATAGAAGTTGTCTATAGTGTAAATACACAATTTACAGTGACTTGTAAAGTTTCATAGTTATTTTGGAATAACTTGGAAGTTGAGGTTTTATAATTAGACAAGTAGAAATGGTGATGTTGGTATACAAGTGTATTTCTCATAGTTGCAAATTATGTGATAGGACACTACTAAGAAGCAGCACTTTTAATTCAGTTATGTTAAGAACTTTTCTCCTAATGCTTGAAGCACTTGGGGATGGGAACCACCAAAAGAACCCCACAAAAACCTGTTGATTAGCAAATACTCTGACAGATTATAAAATACTAATAAATAATTTAGATGTAAACAAGATGTGGCGCCATGAAAAAATTATTAATGACACCTAAAATTCTGGTGTAGAGAGATGTGTCATGAGTTCCCCTGGTTTTGAACTACACGTTTGAGCCCACAATTAGCAAATATGGGTAGGTATTAAAATTTTAGTATGAATTTGGCTTATGCCGTACCTCAAAAATGCTAGAAACTGATTTAAGAAAAATGTTTACTGAGAATATTGTGGCTGTACTTCCTTGTTAACTCTTGAAATGTTCTCTAATCTACTTACTACTTTTCTATGTGTATTCTAATTTTTAAATGTTTTCCAAGTCTTTTCGGTTTGCCAAGGTTACATGTGAATATTAAAAGTTGTAAGGTGAATACTTTGTTACTAACTGCAGGTCTTAAAACGTGTATATGTTTTTTTCCTTCTTCTAAAGGAACTGCAGTGTGACACCTCTATGTTGTTACAGTGATCTGACAGGGCAAAAACCCCAAAAGCCAAACATTCCTCTCTTAAAATTTACAGCTCATTGTTTCAATGTAATTTGAAATAATTTCTTCTTAACTCTGTTCAGAACAATGAATTTAACTTCTTATGCCTCACAGTTTCACTTGGAAATTGAATTATTCAATAAGCGGCATGACTAGTAGCAGCTATAAATGAAGCCAAAATTTTTATTCATATAATTAGTTTGGTGAAAAAAATGTTGTTCTGATCTAGTGTTGCAATCATAACGAGTGCAATGAGTGAACTGAGATGGGCTTTGCATTAATGGTAATTACAATGGAATTAGCTTTAAATCAAATATCAATACTTAATGATTGTTGCATTATATGGTAATTAGGTAGTTTTGCAACTTCAGTCACATTGCATGGGATTAGGGATGGTATGTTTTACAAATTAAATACAGGAGTGGACATGTCAGGAACAGTGTGTGTTAATTGTATGGAGCACTAGAATGTTACCAGTATGGTGTGTCTGAACAGCCAGCTAAAGACTTGCAATGGAACAGTGATAACTACTGTAAACCATAATCCCCATAATCCTTTCTTTTTTAAAACGTAAACCAGCTACCATTTCAAGCAGTCTATTTGCCTTCTAAATAAGGAAGGCTATCACTAAATAGAAACTGGCAACAGAATTATTATCAGTTAAACATTAACAAATATTTAACACTCTTAGTTTCTTGGTATCCTTATCAGATGTGGCTTAATCAGCACAAAGTCCAAAGAACTTTTATGTAGCTGATTTGAAAGAAACAGCTGTACAAGTTTAGGATGGTTTGCTGTTGTGTGAATGCAGAGTTTTGCATCTAAAGCTAGACATTCTCTAAAGGACAAAACTATGTACTCAGTTAAAAAATGGCCAAAAATACAAAGAACCAGACTCTGGTTACAGGAATGTGTTTATACAGGAGTGTTTTGTAGCTGGTAAGCTTTAAAAATAGCTCCAAATAGCAAAATATTATTGGAGGGGGGGAAGCCAATTCTCTGATTTGCAATTATATAGAAGGGTTAAATGGTTGTTGTTAGTTGTTAGATCCTATAGATGTGGACTGCACCTAAACTTCAGTGTGGTGTACATGGCTTACTTTCTTTAAATGGGAACATTTCCTACAGAGAGAAATTAAACTTATCAGCAAATTCTACAAAAGTCTTTTTAATGTGATTTCTGGGACTTTCTATTAGTAGGAGGGAAGTAATCACTGTGGTAGTAACTTGTGTAGAGAATTGGCAATTATGTTCAGCCAGTTAAGAGGACTAAGTTCAAATAACATAGTGTGTTCCTGTGATGTGGAGAAGGAAACATTTAACTGAATTAGAAGAACGAAAGAGCAGAGTGAACTTTACTGAAGAACTACACAGAAAATGCGCTTTTCCATACATACTTCTCCTGGTTGCTCTGAACTTTATTGAAGGCTTTTATGTATTTAATGTTAATTTCTTTTTGAATTATACGATCTTAAGCTGCCACATCTTCTAATGGTGTCGGTTGGTGTGTATATAGAACACAAGCCTAACTCCAGAACTTCTGCACAGCCTTTGAAATAACTGCCGAGAATTGGTTTCTCCATAGCAGTATCTGTATGTGTACACACCGTGCTTCTATTCTAGCTCAGGGACGTTTAGTGGCGAGAATGTTGCAGCCCCAGCTCGCACATGGGAACCTCCTAAAATCCCGTTTGAGTTGCCCGGCTTTGTCCCTGCTCTAGCAAACACTGAGCTGCTTCCTCAGGTGACGTTACGCTTTGGGTAGGTGGGTACGTGGACTTACTCTAACCCGAGCAAGTCGTTTGGAGTCTCCAGTTTTGCCCCCTTATGTTCAGCGCTGCCGCCCGCCCTCGGAACCGGGGCGCTCTTGCCTGCAACCGCTGCTCGCTGGGCGCAGCCACACCCCGCTTCTTCTCACGGACCCGCCTTAAGCGCTGGAGCCGGCCTCCCAGCCCTCCCGCAGCGCTGCTCCTCCGGCTTCTCTGATGGGGCGGGGGCGGGGCGCTCCGCGCTTCCGGCGGCGAGCGCGGCCCTTTCCGCTCGGGCGAGAGCAGCATGTGGCAGGGGTGCTCGGGGCCCCAGCCGCCCCGGTAGCGGTTCTTCGCCGCCACTCCACGAGGCAGCGTGGAGAGGGCAAGTCCTGCCCGTCAGCTGCGATCCCTGTCTGTCCGCTGAGTCGGTGTCGGGCGGGGTGCGCGTGTTCACGCGGCTTCGCGAGGCCGCGACCATGCTTGGGGGGGACGAGTTCCTGAGCTCTCCGCCTAGGAAGACGGTGCGGTTCGGCGGGACCCTCGCCGACATCCTGGTCAAGTACGACAAGGTGACCGCGCCCCGCTCATCCACCGCGGCTCCCGGGGTCTTTCGGTGCGAAGGCGTGTTTTGTCCTGCACCGGTGCGAGTGCGGGGCGGGGCGGGAGGGAGCTTGGAAAGAGATCTGGGGATGACTGAGAGCCGGGTGGTGTCGCTCAGAAAGTGAAAGAGTTTCCTGGTGAGTACCTCGGGGTGTAAGGCCTCGCGTGAGTGTCACCTGGGTGGATGCAGCGCAGTGACCCGGCGGTTCCAGCTGCCAACCAGGTTAGCGCTGCTGCTGCTGTTTCAGGTGCTTGAACTGTTTTGCTTACTTGGTGTTCTTCGTTCTGCTGCTGTTCATCAGTATCAGGTTTTTGAGATACGTAGACGTTATTTGTGGGGTTTTTTTTATGGGAAAATTCTCAGTGTTACTTACGTGGTTTTCTTCCTCTCGCTAGGGTGAGACCACAGATTTTGAGTTGTTGAAGCATCAGCTGTCAGATCCAGACATAAAGGTAAGAGCCAACGACTGGAGGTTTGTCAGCCTCTGTGCAATCCTCAGACAGGTCACTCTGATGTCTAATCAGATGCTTTGCTTTAAACATGTAGCTGTCTTTTTTACCTTCTTATTTTTTAATTAAACAACAAAGCTGTGAGAGGAATGTGGCTGGATGTTATATTGGAGTGCCTTTTCTTTTAATGAGGAAGAGCCCTTTTGAACTACACAGGCAAATTCAGTGTACAATTTTCTGTGTGGATTTACTAGTGCTTCAGTATCTCTGATTTCAAGACTTGAATATCCCTTATGCCCAGACTAGGGCCAAAAGAAACTCGGGATTGAATGCCACTTCTTCTAAGTATGTTCAGTGTCAGGGAGGTTTTAATCCCTTGCTCAGTCTGTAACTGAAGCCTTCCAGGGAGGGTGTTGGTTCAGCAGTAGCTTTCAGACTTGTGTTTAAGAACTTTGACTGCGTGGATGCAAACTTAAATAAATCCCCTGCATGTTAATATGAAAATAATTTGGTTTTCATCTTAGTCTCTGACATGTAATGATTTTCTTATTTTCTAGTAGTATGAGATACTGTTACTGAATAGTGACCGACTTTTTCTGCTTGTTTTAAGGATGCCCAGATCATTAATTGGCTGCATGAATTCCGAGCTTCTGTTGTGTATTTGACCAAAGAACTTGAACAACTGGTCACCATTTTGTTGGTAAGTATCTGTTGTGTGGGAAGATGAAAAGTTTAGTGCTCCAAACATCTTTCTTGGACATCTTGGTCTTTACATATTTTCAGAAGCTGCCATGGTTGAGAAGAAGCCAGGAAGTAGTGGAAGAATATCTGGGTTTCCTAGGCAATCTGGTGTCAGCACAAACTGTCCATCTCAGGCCAGTTCTCCGGATGATTATATCACACTTTGTCCCCCGTAAGTTGCTTTTTTCTTAATCTCTGCTTATCAAAATATTTTTTATAGAGAAATGATGTAAAAATATTTGATACAGTTCCTGGTTTGTTGTGGGTTTTTTTCCTGTTGATTCTTCTCTTTAATTTGAATAGCTGATTTATATTACCAATAGTTTTTGGTACACAGATTTTAGAAGTCAAATTTTAGTGGCTAATACAGCCCTCCTTTATGAAGGTGTCTTGGGAAGGGAAGAGTGATAGATATTCCTAAAAAACAAAAGCTGTGATGTCATGTTTCATGTTCCTAAGAACTTGTGAGTGAAGCAGTCTTTTGAATGAGCTTTGCTTGTTTTTGAAAGTTTTGTGGATAATTTTAATTCTTTGGTCCTGATGAAGACTTGTCTTGTGTCTTTGACTTGGCTTTGAAACTGTGACCTGTAAGATTTGCACAAGTATAATCATCTCATGTTTTGCTAGCTCGAATAACCATCAGAGAAGATGATGTGGATATTTCAGATTCTGATGATGACGACGAAAGTGAGTAGGAAAGAAGTGTGGCTTATAGATGCTGTTGTGATACTTTTACTGAAGAAGTGTACAGTACCTACTGCTTCTAGTTCTCAACATTTAGCTGAGTACAACATGAAGACACAATCATTACATCCTGAAATTTGCAAATCAAAGACTTGGCTGTACTCAAGTCGTTTGTGTGGTAACCCATTCCCTGTTACTTTCCAAATACTCATGATGGCCAGTATCTATAGGAATTAGACTGGATGCATAGGAAAACATTCCTAGTCTGTTACAAAGCCAAAGGGAAGTCAGGAGTTGTTTGTTTTCCATGTTATTTCCCCTCAATAAAATTAGCTAGTTTGGGGGACTTTTGAGTTGTCTTGTTGTCTGCCTGTGATAAGCTCAAATGTAAGTGGTATTTATAATAAAAATCCTGCATAATTAGCGTGCTTAATGATAAGGCAAACGGGTAGCTAAATGTCTTTGAAGAATTTAATGTTTTAGTATTTTAAATGCGGGAATCAGTTGTAGTTTTGCTTGTGGTGTCCCACCTATTCTTTAGCTGTTCCCTTGTGACTAAAAGTCTCCTCTAGAAGCATGAGAGGGATCTTTCAAAAGCTTTCTTATGTCACGTCTAAGTCTGTAACTAACTTTCTAAATATTTCTGTATTTTGGGTTAAGTTTTGGATTCCCAGGTTTCATGTTGGGTACGGAAACTTAAAACAATAATGTGTCCTTGGTGCTGACAGCAGATTCTATGCCTTAAATTTATTTGGGGTTATCTTTCATGCTAATGTTAGTAAGGCAGCAGGCACATGCCCCTACCAAGAAAAGAAAATAATTTAATTACAATTGGCATGTGCCATTTACTTAGAATTTTTGAAATGTTTAGTTGATGTGGTCTATTTTTGCTGGTTCCTGATGTGGGTTTTTATAACGAAATGTATAAGAGTACTCGTTTCTTTCTCTAGACCTCTCAGAAAACTTCAATACTTGCCACAGAGCACTGCAAACTGTTGCAAGATATGTTCCCTCGTAAGTATATAATCCTGTGATTTCCTATGCCCTTTCCTTGCCAGAATATGCTGTCCAGGGAAGTGGTAGAATCTCCATCCCTGGAGGTGTTTGAAAAATTAGTAGATGTAACACCTGAAGCTGTGGTCTAGTGGTTAGGGAGTTGCTGGGATGAAGGTTGGACTTTATGATCCTGGAGGACCTTTCCAGTCCTTTCCATAGTGATGCTATGATTCCTTGCCTGTAAAAAGAATGTTTGCTTGTTTTTTTTCCCCCCTCTCTTCATTAAAAGTGTATTATTAGGTAAAAAAAAATCAAATTAACAGTTGGTGGAGTGCTGAATTATCATTGCAGAATTTCCATAGGCATTAGTAGCTGAAAATCCTGTAAATGGAAATAGTGAGTGGGGAAAGTCATGTTGATAACATATTGGTAGTAACTCCAAACAAGTCTAAAAGGAAAGTTTGCTGCTTATTTTCTGTTCAGTGATTTCTGTGCAGTGTAAGCTAATTTTGCACAATTACCTTAAAACAAAATGACTCTGAAATATGCTTATTCCACTTTGTCTTTAGGGTGCTGAAGCTTCAATATTTGCTCTCATGGTAACAACCTATAACTTGGGTTTGTTTTTTAAACTGTAGGACACCACAGTTTCTCATGCCAATCCTTGTGGAGAACTTCCCTTTTATTAATAAGTCAGAAAGAACTCTGGTAAGAGCTATAAACTTTGTTCACTTGTTGTTTATGGTAAAATATGACAACTGATCGTGGTATTGATTGCAGATTTTTAGTGTATTGGTTTAAGATTCTTGAAGTTTTATGTATGTGTGTGTGTGTGTATATATATATGTGTATGTATATATGTATACACACACACGTATATATGGGTGAGTCTGTTTAGTATAAGGTTGTGCAAGCATACATAAGTACCTGGTGCATAAGCCAGTCTGTAGTCACATAACTGCATATCTTTTCTGCAGGATTGCTTTCTTAATCAATGCACAAGCTAGACCTCTTTGATGATGAATTTTAGGGTTATATAGTAAGGAGATGGTAGGATACCTGTCTCATTTATAGTCAAAACTGGGAGTTATTTATCAGAAAAACAGTGAAATTGATAGACAGAAAGTACTGGAGGTTATAGATGAAATCCAAGTTTCTTGAAGTGTAGAGTGTTAAATTGTATCTGGCCTAGTGGTCATTTGTGGTGAAAAGCTGGAAACCTTTGACATATTAGGTCTCTTGTGTGATGTTTGTATTCACTTGTTCCAACTTGATATGCTGGCACTTTATTTTACAGAAAGGCAGAGCCCTGCTCCACCAGCCAAGTTTCAAGCTCAATGAGGGCTGAAAACCCTCCCTGACATTCTTTGTACACTTTTTCTTTAAATCTATGTAATTTTGGACATAAGTTGCCTGTCTGTAAAACAAGAGAGTAAGAGCTCCAATGTGGTGTTAGGAGAAGAATTCCTGGTTTGTTATCTAGAAGCTCAGTAACTGTTTTTTCAGGGCAGAGTTTGAATGAAGTGTAATAAAACTATGGTCCATACATTGCTGTTAAATATTTCAAGTTTACACATTCTCATTAAACTAGCTCTATCCATTTTATGTACTGAGCAAGCCAGATGGCCTGTGGAAAAATCATATGTGCTCATGTAATTAAAGGTTGTGGGAACACAAACTTCCCCTGAAATGGGGCACTTGACTTGGTTTTATGTATTGTTCATTTGTGGAATTGTTGATCTATTATAATCTGAAGTACAGGTATATTCAGTCTGACTTTAAACAGCTCTATTAGAGCTCATTCTGAGTGTAGTGAGGAATGTGCTTGCTTTAATTTTTCTGGAGAATGCTTAGATTATCCTATAGAAAATGATAACTTTTCTTACAGAATATACTCATTCTGGCTACAGGTAGCTGGGAAAATTTGCATGGAAATAGCAGATTAAGTAGATTATAACACAGCTTAATGATGGGAAGTTGATGTTTGGTTTATACATTAGCTTAGTCTAGTCTGGTTATATTTCTGATTTGCTTTAGATAACAAATTAATACATTTGTTTTCCAAAAATCCTTTATAGAAATTAGATTTCCATTTAACATTATTACAGATACCAATTAATTTTGTATTACAGGAATGTTATGTTCATAACCTGCTACGAGTTACGGTGTACCTTCCAACTCTGAGACTTCAAATTCTGGAGCTTATTATAGAAAAGCTGTTAAAGTTGGATGTAAGTTTTTTTCTGTATCATCTTTGAGGGTAGCTTGATGTCAAAATACACGGAATAGGAAATTAAATATGTCCAATAAAAATTATGTTAGAGTAGTGCTCATGAGTATAAAACCAACAAAATTTACAGTCCATTCCCTGTTCTGAGATGTTCCCCACCTGAGGGTAGCTGTGATGTGTAGCATTACAGTCTCCATGGAAACTCCATGCCAGAATCAAAGTACTTATTTGGTGCTGATCAGTGCTTATGTGCAGATAATGGGCTTCAGTTTGTGTGGCTGGTATGTTTTTACATCCCTTTGAAGTAAATGGATTTATGGTCTTAAATAGAAAACATCAGGGGTAGCACTGCAAATGATTTAAGGCCTATTATTTTGGAGAACCTCAGAATATAGCAGTCTGGGGAAAGCAAATATTTTGGAGATGATGTTTAGTCAGTTTAGTCAGGTGGGGGCGTGTATACATATGTGTCATTCCCTGCTAGAATGTTTATTTAATCAAGGACAAAACCTAGTAGAAATCACCTGTTGTCATTGCTTATGAATAATAGTTATTGCTATTATTGTACTGTAATATTCCAATAAAAATTACTTTCTGTTTCCATCTGTAGGTCAGTACTCCACAGCAAGATATTGAAGATGCTGAAGAAACTGCTAATAACTCTGATAGTGAGGAAAAATCTACAGAGGAGGGACTTTTTGATATGGTTGGCTATCAAAAGTTTTCATAGCACATTTTTTGCTTTTGAGGTACTTATGAATGAAGACAGTGTAGGGATATCTTAGTGCTTTGTCATTACTGCATTTCACACGGCTCTTAAAATCTGAACAGCTGACAAATGTTAATGTGTTCTCTGGGTGCTGACTTTATGCATGTAAATACCAGGTGTAAGTGCAGTGAATCAATTCAATGTTTTTTAAGTGAAAACACATGCATGTACATGAAGATAATTAAAGAATTCATAGTAGTTGCCTTAGTTTGTAGAGATTTGCTTACAGAAAGCTATGTCATTAGATGCTGCTTTTGTCTATAAAAAGACAAACTGCAACATATCACTGCAACTTAGTTTTACTTTTCCTGTGCTTGCTGTCTTTGTGGTGTTGTGTATATACAAAAACTGCATTACTGCAATTTCATCTACCAGGAGGAAGATGAAGAAACCAAAGAAAACAAAACTGTCTCTTTCAGTAGTGAGAGAATGGCTCATCCACTTGCAGAGCGTCTTGATATTTTGATGACTATTGTGTTTTCCTACATTAAAGATACTTGCCATGTTAATGGTAAGACCACTTGAATTATAACCAGATCTATTTTGCTAACAAGTAATTAAAACATAAGAGGAGTTCTTGCTTTCTGTTGCTGCAAGATAGAACTTTGGATTCTGTGATGAGCAGGCTGTAGACCTCATTCCTGCCTCTGTCCAGTTTTACTGTCAGAGGACGCAAAGGTACATTAATGACTTGAAAGGTTTAGTCTTTAGTTGGAGACATTCTGGTTATATAAATATGACACTGTGTCCAGCTGTGGCACCACCACATACAGAGGTTTGCTTTCTCATAGTGCTACAGAACTTAAAAGATTAGAAACACTTTCCAGCTAACTACAGTTGTTTTGTTATTTTTTCTACTGTATTGCTCTGAGCATTAGATAATTAGAGTTATGGATCCTGTCAACATCGTAAGGACTGGAAGTAGATTAAAGCAACCAGCTATGTCACACAACTGGAATTGCAACAGCAAGACTCCATGTTATACAAATACACATGAAAGAAATACCTTACACTGGCATTTATTGAGTTTCTATTTCTTAGATCCATATATTTAAAACAGAATCTTGAGAAGCCATCTTGCTGTATTGAAAACCATTGCTGTGCTAAGTCAGGTGATTTATTTCTTGGTGTTGTCTTCGGGTTCTTCTGAATTAACATATTATTGCGAAGTTTGCGAGTCTGTGAGTTTTATAGCTGTGTGTGCACACACACTCTCCATATGCAACACCATGAAAAGCAACAAAAACCTGAAATGGATCATTTGGTTCTACTTTTCTTTTCTTTGCATGTAGGAAAACTTGATATCAACAACACAAAAGATTTGTATCGGGATCTGGTTTCGGTTTTTGACAAGCTCATTTTACCAACCCATGCGTCATGTCATGTACAGTATTTCATGTTTTACATCTGTAGCTTTAAACTGGTGAGTAGAAGCTGTTTTTAAATGCAGTGTCTTCTGTCACTTCTGCATACTTGGTTTAGCTTTTTATTTAGTTATTTATTTAATAACAAGAAAAAAGTTGTTTCCTGCTGTAGTCCTAGTCTGAAGGTAGTACATCAGAACTAATTAATATCTGTGCTTTCTTTTCCTTCTCTGGCATTCCTGTCTTCAAGTTTTTCTTTATGTGGTTATTTTTCCCATGTTCATAAACTAAAAACTCATTGAATCTAAACTAGTGTGAAGGAACTTTGTTTAATGGTCTTAAAAGGTCTTTCTGACCTAGGCAATTCTGTGAATGACAGTTTCTTTCTTAGTTCAGTATTTTTCTTAGATTTCTGGTTCCATTTACCTATTATAATTAGGTGTAGAAAGACAGAAACAGTGCTCTTCTGTTTTATGTAGAAAGTTATTTACTAATGTTATAGGTAGGTTTTTTTTAATAGTTTGATTATGGAAATAGTGGGAATTGAATATTAGGAACATATTACTTAAACAGCATCATCAGCATAATAACTCAGGATGTCTGTGTATTTTATTTCTAGGGATTGGCTGAAGCATTTTTAGACCATCTTTGGAAAAAACTGCATGATCCAAACAACCCTTCTGTGATCCGACAGACTGCTGGGAGTTACATTGGCAGCTTTTTGGCACGAGCAAAATTTATTCCAATTGTGTAAGTTGTTCTTATATTTGAACAGAACCAAACAATTTGTGATACTTGCTCAGGTTAAGTACAGGATGTACAGAATGTGTGCACTCAGTGTTGGTGTGCGCCTGCATCAATAGGCTTGTTTGCCTCTTCTACAACACTGCTTCATTATTGCCTTGAAGTTTCCAGGAAAGTTTTTCATTTGCAAGATGCAGACTGACAATTGCCCACGCTCGTGACTTGCTCCTTAAGGCAGATCTTAGTAAGGAATGCTGAGCATAGTTAAGTTATGATAACTTCAGGCAGTCATGGATGCTCAGTATGTTCGAAGACAGAAGCAGATATTTTTAATGCCCTATATTAATGTAGACTATGAAACAGGGAGGTCAGGTGTTCAAGTATTTGAGAACAGCTGGAATAAAATACTCCAGCAGTTGGATACTCCTGTTGTATGTGCACATTCTGTATTTTTATGCTGTTCAGGGTGGGCTTGATGGCTGTAATGTTGAGCTTGATTTGATATTGGAATTACTTGTTGACCATGGGAAACCTTTCTCTGTAGACTGTAGCCCAGGATTCAAATTGTTTACTGTGTGTTTCACAAGCATTCACAGCTTCACCTCTTCTGGTAATGTGCTTTTGCTTATTTCAGTGCCAATACATTAACGGGTTGTTTCGCTGAGATAAAGGATAAACGTCACAACACAATCTCCTTTATTTTAAAAAAATATGTTTTCTTATTGATGTTTTTACAACCACTGAGATCCTTGAGTGCCTGTTTATTCTGCACCATGGCAGGTGCTATTTTTACACTTTTTTTTTCCCCCTCCATTGTAGTACCGTAAAAGCATGCCTGGACCTTCTGGTGAACTGGATGCATAAATACATTGATAATCAGGATATGGGATCTAATGCATACTGTGATATAGCTCTCCATGGGCCGTTTTATTCTACATGTCAGGCAGTGTTCTATACACTTATTTTCCGACATAAGCAACTTTTGGATGGAAACTTAAGGAAAGGTGAGGATAATATGTTTGAATAATACTGTGATTCATTTGCAAGTTTTACAGTTGGTCTGCTTTTTAATGGTCACTTCAGTTAAGTATCTGCTGGTATTTGTGTCCTGCTCCAAATGAGATGGCTTATATACCTCTTGAGCTATCAAATAATTATTGTCTCCCTCAGTGTTGAAAACAATACCAGTAACTCCTCAACTTTTGTATCTGTTCCCACTTTCTCATTATGTTTGAATTCCAGCTATATAAAACTAGTGTGGGCTTCAACTTAGTCTGTCCTAGTAACTGTTTCTCTGTCAGTCCCTGTAGTGGGCTTGTGTTAGAATGATCCCTCACTGTGATGGTTACTGTTACTTAGAGTAGCATTTTTGCTGAACAGGGTGTGGGATCAATCTCTACTCTAAGAGTGCCTTAGGATGTGCTACTCTGGTGGTGTGCAGTGTGCAGGCTGCTCAGACTGGAAAAGCTTACAAATTAAGTTCAGCTTTTATCATAAATAACCTAATTTGCCAATTTTTCCTATCTAAAAGGTCTGTCATATCTGCAGAGTTTAAATTTCGAGCGCATTGTTATGTGTCAGCTAAACCCCCTGAAGATCTGTCTGCCCTCTATTGTGAACTTGTTTGCTGCCATTACCAGGTACTTACCCATTTATTTCAGTTTCAACTAAATAGAGCTGTTTGTGTGGATATAAACGCAGTATGGTACATTCTGCTTCAGTTTCAGTGAAATCTTGCAGTACTGTGGAACTGAATACTTTGTATTAGAGCCAATACAATGCTGCTTGGAGTGAGGTTTATTGACTCTCTTGAACACTCCTAATATCAGTTGGAAAATGAAAGATAGAAGTGGTACTTGTTAAAAAAAACCTTTGCATTCTAATATGATCTGAAATTGTTGCTTCTCACATGCTTGAAATGGTTCTCTTTATTACCTTTTTATAGGAAATACCAGTTGGTGTTCTGCTACACAATTATTGAGAGGAACAACAGGCAGTTCATACCAGTTGTTCGGAGTGGTACGGGGGGCGACCTTGTGCAGACATGCACTAACCCACTTGACAGTTTCTTTCCCTTTGATCCCTACGTGCTCAAAAGGTATAATAACAAAAAAAGTATTTTAAGTAAGTGTTTATACTTACTTAAATATAAGCAAGGGGTTTATACTTGTTTCCACCTCGCAGAAAATACTGAACTAAGAAAGGAACTGTCATTCGCAGAATTGCCTAGGTTAGAAAAGACCTTTAAGACCATAGAGTCCAACCATCAATCTAACTCTATCAGGCCCACTGCTAAACCATGGCCTTAAGCTGCAATTCTATACAACTTTTAAGCATGTCCAGGGATGGCGTTAAAACCACTTCCCTGGGTTGATGTGTCCCAGGTGCAGGACCCAGTAGTTGGTCTTGTTGAAATTCATTTAGCTGGCCTCAACCCCTTGATCCAGCCTGTCCAGATCTCTCTGTAGAACCTAAAGCAGATCAGCATACCCACCCAACTTGTCACTGAAAAACTGGGGGTGCACTCAATCCTCTTGCCCAAATTATGAATAAATACATTAAACAGGAGTGGCCCCAATATAGACCCCTGGGGAACACCACTTATGACCAGTCACCAACTAGATTTCTCTCCATTCACCACTGCTCTTTGGGTCCAACTGTCCAGCCAAGTTTAACCCAGCAGAGTGTAGCCTGTCCAAGTTATGGGCAGCCAGTTTTTCCAGAACACTGTGGGGAAACAGTGTCAAAGGCTTTACTAAAATAGAAAAGGAAATGTCCACAGCCTTTCACTCATCCACTAGGCAGATCACCTTGTCATAGAAGGACATCAGGTATAGCAGAACCTGTGCTGACTGGGCCCCATTGCCTGGTTATGCAGTGCACTTCCCTAATCTTCAGTACCTTTTGTGATACCTACTGCAACCAATTGACAAAGGTTTGAATTGTTGTGAGGTACCCTCACTGTGACATACAGTAAAGAAACAGAACCCAGTTTCCTGGAAGGTCTAGTTAATATGATTAGTTTGATTTTTCTTTTGGTTTTCCTTGTTTCAAGCAGTCTCTAAAATACTGTATTGTTAGCCTAATGCAGATTTTGTTGTAGCTGTTGTGTTTTGTTTTGTTTTTTTGTCTCTTAAAAATCTGTCTCCACAGAAGAGACCTTTCTTATTCATAGAAGTTATTATTAATAGTCATACTGTATACTATTAAATATTATAAAAATATAAATGCTATAACATTTTGTAAGAGTGAATAATAAAACATTTTGTAGCAGTATAAATAAGAATTTTAATATATAAATGATACAACCTTTTATAATAATAATTTGGATATAATAACAATAATTTAATTTTGAAAGAAAATGATGCTTACTTGAGAGAATAGCATAGCCATTAATAATACCCAGTTGGGAACTAGGTAACCTCGTCATCAAGCAAACAATTGTAGCTTGCCCTTATCAGCAAAATGGGTGTTGCTTTTTCATGAGATTAATTTGGGATTATATAGGGATGAATTGAATGGGTTTTAAAACCCTACAGAGGGCTATCAAAATCCCAGGCGTCTTATATGGTATTATTAAAATAGAAATACATATGACTTTTACAGAATACTTTGACTCATATTATGGTTTAATTCCTCTTTCAGATCAAAGAAGACCATTGATCCTTTTTACCAGTTTTGGGAAGAGCTTAGTGCTGAAGATCTTGAGGATCTGAAAAAACCTGTTAAAAAGGTAGTTCTTTTCTGATCAAAATGCAGTTCAGCTTTTGCCAATCTTAACCAACTGCTTCTATTGCAGGAATAATTTTATTTTAGTAGATAAGAGTACATTATGCATTTAGGGGAAACTGGAGTGGAAATGAGGAAGCTTTAGGGATTGATCTGTCCCTGTTTTGAATAGACTTTTCTATGGAAGTTTGGCAGCACAGGGCCACTGCCAATGCTGAGGAACACTCTCAGAACATGGACATGCTGATGTCACTAGATAAGATTTAGTTCCTGTATTTCATAGAGTATATTTAACTCTCTTACCTTTCCAGCTAGTCGTGCCAATTGTACAACCCAAATGCTGAATGATGTCCTTCTGAAGCTCCCACGTAGCCTGTTGACTTTGCAGAATGAGCATCCTATGTCAGATCTTTGAGTTCTTTGAACGGTGCATTTTTCTTTCCTTCCTGTAATAACAAAGCTACATCAGCAAGAATTTTGTGTGCTAATGTTTTGTTTATTGCAGCATTTCAGAATCTTATTTTAGAAATACCCTTTTTGGTCTCAGCATTCATTACTTCTGTTCAATCTTAATTGAGAGCTAGAGCATCTGTCTGCTCTCACTGATTCTTCTACATTTATGCAGGATACTTCAGAAGATGAAGATGATGACTTTTTGAAAGGAGAAACTCCTCAAAATGATGGTGTGGTTGAAATTGCCCCAAATTCTTATGAGTCAAATACCCGGAGCCCAGTGAGCAGCATCGGCTCCCCTCCAGACTGTTTTGTGCAATGTCCTCCATGATACAGAGAACTGAAAGTGAAGAGGCTGAAAAGTGTGTGCAATGTTTTGCTCTGCAAAGAGACGTTAGCTCAACTACCAAACTGGCAAATGTTTAAATAACTACATTTAAGAGAAAATGTTTCTTAATCATCAGATTGCTACACATAAGTTATGATAAAATTGTATGTTGCTAGAAAAGCTCAGAGACTGAATAGGGTGATATTTTACAGATTTCACATTGAAATGGTTTTTATGACTTACAAGGATTTTTTTATATCTTTTCTTGACTCTTAAAAACTTTGTTTACTGGCATTTCTTTATGTGGTTTTGTATTAGGGGTAAAGTTCTGGTCTTTCTTCCTACTGAAATGTGTGTGGACCAGAGTTCCCTTGATAGTACTCAAACTGTACTCTGATGAGTGGCTTTGGGTTTGTTTCAAAGTAATGGTGTGATGCCTGTAACAGGGAAGTCATGAATCAAGTCTGACAGTGATCCTTTTGCTAACATCTCTTAAGCTTTTCCTCTATGTAGAACAATTGGTAACGCCACTTAGTAGTGGTAAGTGTATTCAAATGACAAGCATTGTCACACATTGAATTTGTAGCTGACACATGATTTTGTCAGCTATGAAAGTTCAGACTTGTAAAAGTGATGACTGTTGGACATGTTGAAATGATGGAGTAGTTGAATGTATGATTTGTAGATAGTTTTCTCTGGGGTGCTTATGAAGCACTCCAAGGCAGGTTATTTATTTTCAAGATTTGAAGTTTTTATGTGAATGCTGAAAATACAAAAACCTTCCTTCACAGAAAGGAGGTGATGGTGCCATAATGTCCTTATGTTATGTGTCAGTGTAGAGTTCTGCTGCGTAGGTTTCTTGTCTTTTCATGGTTGCTGGCTTTTAGTTCTGAGTAAGAATAGAAACACTGGGGAAAATAAATGTTATTTGTGTAAGCTTTAGGTGAGAACTTTGTGTTTGAGGCTAAACTCTTAATTGTCGTTCTTTAAAATCTAAACTTGGAGGTTTTTGAGGCAAGATTTTTATTCAGAACCAATAAAGGTCAATGCAAACAGTGCAATTCTTATACCTTTGATAAAAAAACACATCTGTGTGAAACTGTGGAGATTTCTGTGTAGTCTAGCTACAGGTTTGTTCTGACAGACTGCAAAAATAAATTCTGAGGGTAAAACAGCTAAATGCATCACTGGATGTCAACTTATCATTGAATAAATTGATTCAGTTTTTGTTTTTCATTGTAGTCCTCTTTACTGTCAGGCCTAAGTAATAAACAATAGATTGCTATCTGATACAACTACTTTCTTTCCTGGTATGGAAGAACCTTGTGCACATCAACACCAAGGAAAACATCCTTTGAAAGCGGGGAACATCCTGGGGAAACCTGCTCCATCTTTAGCAAATGAGGCTGTGTAAAATTTTCCAAGTTGTAATAGCAGATGTGTGATTCAGTAACTTACATCTTTGTCACCTTTTATGAGGTATGGAAGTCTCATGAAAGTGTTGCAAAAGAGTTCAGACACTGAACTGTCTGAAATTAATATCTTAGAGAGGCTCTCTGCAGAGTTGGGAACTCCCTTCTGTGGTGCTAGAGCTGTAAGCTGGCAGGTGCTGCCAGGGCTGAAGAGGCTGCTCTGTAAACACATTGTTGGGAGCCACACTGAGTGTGAAGCAGGAGTTCTGCCTTCCCTGAGGAAATACAACTTTTTAAAGATAGTATCTGCTTGTAACAGCTTACTTTTGTGAAAAAGGTATGGGAAAGGTAGAGCTAGGGTACTGGTACTTTTTTTTTCCTGTTGGGTGAGAGCAGCCCGTGCACCCTGGCTGCCCTGTTCGCTGTGGAGTGAATTTAACTCCCCTGCTACCACGATTGTTCTATTTAGGGCTCAGGTGGATGAGAAGTTCCGGTTCTTAAAGGGAAAACTGCTGCCTTTTGAGATTGTTCGAGAATTTCGTTTCGTGGTTGCTGGTAAGGAGAACCGGGACGTGGGGTTATCTGTAAATCCGCTGCTTCACAAGTTATTTCCAGAACGATTTCTTACCACATGAATCACCTCTCAGTGACCGCAGCGGAGGCCTGCAGCGTCACCGTGGGGCGGGCACTGGGGAGGGCCAGCGTTGGGTCCCTTCCTGACGGCATCTCCGCACCGGCCCTAGTAGGTCCCGCCCGGGCTTAGGCCGCCCCGCCGCCGCTCTTCCCTCCGCCCCGCCGCAGCACTTTCCCAGTACCCCGCGCGGTGACACTTGGCGCGGCCGTGGGGAGGGACTGCAGAGCCACCGCCCCCTGTGCCGGGCCTGAGCGGTTTCTGCGATGCCGCTGCTGGTTAACGACGAGCGCATCGATCTGTCGCGGCCCACGGGGGACTTGATCCGCGCTTACCCAGCCCTCGAGGTCAGCCAGCGGGGAACCCTCTGCCTCGGTGATGGAGCGGGCGGGCCCGGGGTTATGCGAGGCGGCGCTCACGCCGAGGCAGCCTCGGGGCTGGGGCGGCTGGACTGGACTGGGCTGGGCTGTCTCGGGCTGTGCTGTCCGTTTTTGTACGAAATAACAAAAACTGGGGATTAACGTGAAGATGTGAATTTCTGGCCGGGCGTTGATCTCCCCTCCGGTGCATGGACGTTATAATCTTTATGGTGGACTTTGAACTGGGAGCTGCCGAGCAGAGCCGTGAGAGACATTTGCAATCAGAAAATGCTTCTTTATAGAAACAGAAGTTTCGCAGGAAAACGGCGCAGTGCGATCCGATCACGAGAGGCTTTTTGAGCCCTGAGGTGGAGCTGGGCTGCCCAGCAGGCCTGTGCTGGGTCTCTGCGGCAGCCCCAGAGCAGCAGCTGTGGTTTGCATGCACTGAGCAAGCCAAGCAACAGCAGTGCTTATAAGTGCTGCACAAATACTCTGGATTGTGGCAGTAGAAGACCGAGACTTCTGCATTTCAGAAGTTTTCCGTCCTGATTAAACGTCCTGATTAAACTAAGTTCAGCTCTGGTATTGTCTAATGTCATCTTTGCCAATTCCTGTTATTTTTTTGTTGTAGCTCCATTTTGTCATCTGTAAAGTTGAGAAGGGAGTTTTGTGTGTCTGTGGAATGGTGGGATGTAAAGATTAACTAGATCAGTGGCAGGCAATTGACAAGCTCTCAACATTTAGAATATTCCATGATCCAAAATATGTGTACTTTTCTTTGCATCAAGTCCCTTTGCTTTTCAGAAGGGATGTTTCTGTTAAGCACTGGATAGACCTCAGAATTCAACCACTGCAGTTTCTGTTATTGTTTGTCTTTAGGAAAAGGCAAAACTTCTGAGAAGTCAGCCTGCTCAGGTTGTGGAACCCAAAGGTCTTCTCTATGTCCAGCAGAGAGAGTTTGCTGTGACTACTCCTAAAGATGGTAGGAACATAAACATTTTATCATCTAATGAAGCTCTGTTTGTGAGAGTGGAGTTCTTATACTATTTCTGTCCATTACAATAGGTTCTGTTTCCATTCTTGGATCAGATGATGCAACTACCTGCCACATAGTCGTGCTCCGACACACAGGTATCGTTACAGGATGATCAGAACAAACTCTGAAGTAATGAAAGAATATTCATTTATGCTACACTAATAAAGTAAACTGCTATTATATTTATTCAAACTTTAATTCCCAAAAAGACACTTGTCATATTAACAAAAGGACGTTGAACCCTGTTGGAAGAATTGCTGTGTGTAGTGTCAGGACTTTTGTGTTCTGGTTGCCTGATGAACAGATCATGAACTTGATCTGCTCCTATCCTTGGCTGTGTTGAGCAGTTTGGGCTTGCAGGGTTTGGTACTAACATCTAGAATTTGCAGAAAGATGATCACAATGAGCCTGAGTTTCTGACATTAGCAATGATTCTGTGTTGTCTGGCCCTGGTTAAGATGGCACTAGTACCCTTTATGTGAATTCTGGTGATTTTTATAATGGGACACACAAGGTGTTATTGCCTCATTGAGTCAATCCGTATCTTCCCCTTCTCCTGTCCTGGAAACTAGCAGTTTACACTCAATTGCATCAGTGTAACAGCCTCCAACAATGTTGTTAACTAGCTGTTCCCCTGTCTCTTCCTCAGGCAGTGGGGCCACCTGCTTGACACACTGTGATGGATCAGACACAGAAGCGGAGGTGTCACTCATCATGAATGCAGTGAAATCTTTCTCTAACACCACAGGATATGGAAGGTCAGCTCTGCTCTCATGTCTTGTGTCCTGCTTACCACCAAGATTACTGCTGTCTGTAAGCAGGGGAATGTTTGTGTGATAATATGGGGTTCATTCACATAAGGTAATTGTGCAGGAAGTATCTCTTAATCAGAAACCATGTTTTAAAGTGAAAATTACTTCCTTTTTTGAACAGTGTCTCTGTCAAATGCCACTCTGAGGTTTTATCTTCACTGTTCCAAAGAACTAGTTTATATTTTCCAATATATTTTTCCTTCTACACTGTTGGTCTTGTAAATTCCTTTATGGATCTTAGAATTTGTTTGGGATTTTTCTGAGTCTCATAGTCTCATATAGTACCAAGAAAAAGGGTATGGGGTGGGGTGTGTGTGCTGGGAAGGCAGGAATCAAAGCACTGAAACAGAGCTTAGCAAACAAGGTTCTTCCTGGGTGTGGAGTGTTTTGTCCCTGTAATTCAGTAGGAATAAAAACTGTGAACTTAGAATAGATAATCTCTAAAAACTCCCAGCCTGTCTTTAGGTAGACACTTACCAGAGAAGAGCTCTGCTGTATGGTCCACATTACTTATGAGGAGGTCACAGAAGCAAAAATCCTCATGTTTAATTAACCCTTTCTTGGGAACAGAATGGGTTAGGAAATTCAGTCCAAATCAGAGATACTGACCCTGGGAGATACTGCTGGCTTAGCGCAAATTTGCAAGTGTGTAATGCCTTTCCAAGGTTTCATTTGTGCTACTTCTTGGATGATTCCTGACTTACTTGGAATGGAATTACTGTAACTTGCTATGTAATGCAGACCAACTTGGTGCATATGTGGCTGTAACAAGTGAGGCTTCTCTAATGATTGCTCTGCCATTTGGGTTGGGGATTATATTGTAAAGCTCTTCACTTTGAGATGTCTTTTTAATTGCTGTTTCCTGTTATTCCATCTCTGTTAGGCTGGAAGTGCACCTAGTTGGAGGTTTCAATGATGATAGGCAGTTATCACAAAAACTTACTAATCAGCTTCTTAGTAAGTTCACATTTTTTCCATTCTCATGTCCAAAAAACAGTTCTGACTGGATTTGGGTAAAGTTTGTTTGTGATTTGAGCCCCTTGTCTTTCAATGGACAGAAACCTGGATTTGTTTAGGAGGGTGTTTACTTGAGAACTTGGTGTGAAAAAGGGTTGGACGTGGGAGACTTGTGTATGGTCAGTGTGGGGTGGAGAGTCTAAATTTGCACTTCTTCCTTGTTTATATTCCAGTGTGTAGAACTGGGGTGCAATTCAGCTGGGCTCAGTTCCTGACTCTGCTGCCGACAGCACATGCTTGGTCAAGTGTTGTCATTAACTCTGTACCTGTGGGTGACCTCATGAAGATACCAAATTGAGTAGTCATTGATGTGCTGAGTAAAATTTCATTGTTTCAAATTGTCTGATGAAGGATGTTCTTGCTGTTTATAAAAAAAATTATAGTCCACAGAGGTGATTGCTATCCTTTACAAACAAATTGAAAACATGAAGTACCTGCTCTCTTCTAAGAGCTCTGGCTTGTGCTAAGCACTTCCTGGCAGACAATCAGGCTGGAGGGAGGTGGCCAAGGGAATAAAGAAAAAGGAAAATGAAACCTGTGAAGGTTCTGGGATTCACCCCTACTGATTCCTATTATGTGAGAACTCTGGACAGACTGTTTCAGTTCATTTATGTTTCAGTCTTCTGATGCGTCTTTCCTGCATCAGGTTTCAGTTTGAAACAGTAATACTGTATTGCCACTGGTAATGCAGAGAAAAAGTGTGTGTGGGATAGTAAAAAGCAGGATTAATTTACAGCTGATGAAAAGCTTGGTTTACTCACTGCGTATGTAATGTTTTAGTAAAATACATTTAAATATAAGTTGTTAAATACATAGTGGAGAAGCAAGACGTGATGCAATGCTGAAACTAAATCAGTATAAACGTAGCACAGCATATTTTCATTTTTAATGTTTTTGCTGTTACAAATGGCTACTCTCTGTAAATTACTGTTATGCTTAGTAGATGTAGCTTTAATTTTGTAAAATAGTCGGAAGCAAATGTGCAAAATGCTTTTTGCTCTGTTGCCTTATCTAGGAACAGTGCATTAGGTATCTCTGCCCATCTATTCTGCAGTGCGCAGCACTGATAATGCCCCTCGCCTAGGTACGGCACCTGCTTTGTCTTATACATTGCTGCTATCGTTGTTGCTGTAGGAGCATTTGATCTCCAACCAGATGATGTTCATTTAGTGACTTTCTGCGTAACAGGTAAGAAAATGTTTCTTCTTTTTTTGAGGTATCTATAGCCACTGGAATCCAAGTGCAAGGGTCTTTTCAGACATGGCTGCTTTATCTGTCCTATATGAAAGAACAGAACGAGTCCTTGAACATGATTTGTAATTGTTTCATTTGTAATGTTTCATGTGGTGATACCAAACAGACAAAGCTGTGAGGATTCTTTCCTCACCAACCGCTGCTGAAATGCATTAGCATCCTGATCATTAGCAGGATCTTTGGCCACTGCCTGTGGAAAGAGGCTGTGTCTTTGGATTTTGAGGCAGTTGAGAAAAGCACTTACAGATCTATGAGCTGCATCCTGCCAGCATCACATGAACTCATAAACTGTCTTAGTTCATAGAGTGTGATGTCACACAAAGGAAGAAGTAACTTCCTTTTCTTCATATCATGTTCAGGCTATATTTTCCATCATCTTTGTATCTCAGTGCTGTTTGTGACTTAAATCTTTGAAATTTGGCTTTATGGGAGTTTTGCATTTTGGGCCTTTTCCTGGGAGTTACCTGCGCTGAACATGGAGTGACAGTTGCCAGAGGATGCAGAGTACTGCTCCAGGCCCCAGTGTATTGTTACTGACCTCTGCCATCTTTTCTATACTTCTTTTAGGCTTCCTTGTTTTTTTCTTGTGTTCATGCAACATCAGAGCTGTTGTTTTCTGATAGCACACAACTAAATAAATCTTCTCAGAAAAAAAATCCAAAGCTGTCTGGTTTCACTTTTTTTTTCTTACAGAACTAAATGACAGAGAAGAAAAGGATATTCACTTCCCAATCATTTATGGAATAGGTGAGTTAAATGAGAATTACATTGTGTTTTGTAACTGGATTGCTTTTCAGATTCCGGCATTACATGGAATGAGTTTTAATCACTAGGTTAAAGCCTGGAGGCACAGATAGTTTTCTTCTGGTACCACAACTGGTGGGGGGATGTATACACAACAGGACTGGCTACAAGCGAAGCAGGTTTTTTCACTTGACTGTACTTGTGGTTTTGTCAGTATCGTAGTACTCTACTGACCTCTGAGGTTAGAATTCACCCTTCTTTTTATTGTTTATTCTGTGCTTTTTGTAATTAAGTTTCTCAGAAAATATTCTTCTGGAATAACGAAGTGCTGCCAAAGCAAAATAAGAACAAATATGATATCACAAGCTAAGGGGCCCGTGGTACTGAGAAATACAGAAGTAGGATTTGTTGGTTTCTGAAGTACCTGTAACAGTGTGTTAGCCACACAGTTGTTTTAAAAATATTTTGTAAGAACTGTTTCTGTATTTAACTCTTATTTTCTGCCAGCGGTGAATGTTAAAACAGCAGAGATTTTCCCTGCAACCTTCCCAGAAAAAGGGCCAGATGAGGATTTGCGCTCAGCCCACGTTCTAACAGGAGCAACAGTGAGTAAAAGTAATGTGGGGAAAAAAGGGCATTTTTGTCAGAAGCGGTGACCAATTAGAGGCAAGGAAATGTCAAAAGTTTGAAGACAAATACTTTGACAGTGTTCTGTTAGAAACAAAATAAACAAGCATGTGAAAGACAAGAGCAGAGGCAAAGGGTAATGCTGGAGATCAAACCCCTGCTACAGGGATCAGCCATGTCTCGCAGCACAGCTCTCATACATTGTTACATCTAGCCCTACAGCTTTCTGCAGGGTGACTTATGTAAAGAGATTTAGGTCCTGGGCTTAATCTCAGCAGTATCTTCCAGTTCTGGGTTTGTTTTTATAGTTTCATGTGTTGTCAGAATAACTGGTTAATCTCACTGCAGTTGGCATTAAGTGGGGCTGAGCAGTGGTAAAATAAGCTGCAGCTTAAGGCCGTCCAGATTAAGTGCCTATGCTGTGTCATTCATGTGTGTGAGCACTGACTGACTCTTCAGCCCACCCATGTTGTTACAGCTGACAAACATTTATGATGCAGAGATGGAACAACTACATATTGGGCCTTATTTCTGGACACCTTTCCCACATGTAGATTTCTGGTTGGAACAAGATGATCAACAGATTTTACAGGTACCTGAAACTGATATTTGGGGGTTTTCTGCTACTAGCCGAGTAGTTTTTTTAGGTTGGACTGGATGATCTTTAAGGTCTTTTCCAGCCTCATCATTACTGTGATACTGTGAGAGAGGGATACAGTCTGTACTGTGTTGCTGAGGGGGGTGGGAAATAACCTTATTAAATAAGGCAGGATAAATGAGAACTTTGTATTCTGAATATCAAACAGCTCTTGCTCCCATGCTGTTTTCCAGAATCTTTCCACATCGCCACTGGCTGAACCTCCTCACTTTGTCTCCCACATTAGATCTACGTTAACATTTTTAAAAGAACATCCATTTCCATCTCGCTCCCTGTTTCCTGACAGGAAACCACGCATCTACAAAAAAAATGAAGACGGGTTGTGGGAACAGGTTTGTTCTGACAAGATCTAACTTAGAACCAAATACCACCACTACAGTAGGGAAGTACAGTCCTACAAAAAGCATATTGCTGGTCAGAAATACCATGGTTTCTGTGCTTTTCAAAATAAAATACTTTGGCAGAAGTTGTGTGCTGTTCCTGCATTACATCCATAGGAATCACTGCTGCTTTGCTGTAACAGTCTGGTTTTGCATATGTTGTGTTGCTTAAGAGCAATGATGTGTGCGGCCTGAGAGAGAGGCCACAGTGCTTCAAGACCAAGGGAAACTTTTCCTCTGGTGTGTACTTCACAAAATGTACTTCCACACAAAGCAAAAGCAAGCTGCACCCACTGAAAGCCTACTGAAATGCAGGGAAATAACCTGCAACAGTAACTTCATTCAAGGGCACTAATTTGAAGAATCTTTATTGAAACATTCAGATAGTATCTTAAGAATGAAGCTCATTCCAACAAACCTACTGGTTTAACACATCCAAATATAAAAACATTAAAAATTAATCCTTGTGGTGGTAACTTTATCCCCACCAAATTACTCTTATTAACATACTTCATTGCACCAAAGAAACCAATAAGGAAGACTAGTCAACATAATTGTGTTTCCACTCTAGAAAAGATTGCACTCTGATTTACGTGAATTATCCCAACAGCAAAATGGCAGCCCAGCCCCACAGGATCTAAAAGCTGAAAGTCAAATCAGGTGATGGCACAATAGCAAAACATCAGATTTCTCAGATTATCAAAGTCAATCCTGCTACCACTACAGCCAGTATGGCATTAATTTTATATTTTACTAGGGAGGTAAAACCTAAAACCAAGCAAGAAGCAAAAGAAACAAACTTTAAAAAAAAATGTGTATCCTGTTGTACGGGGATAAGATGGTTTTCCCAAAATCCAATGTCCTGGGGACATCAAGCTTTTCAAAAGATCTTTCTGCAGGAGGTTCTGAAAATTTGCAAAGTGATTAAGATTATTCAGGGGAGAAGTGTACTATGTTGTAGCTTTGGATTTACCCAAACCTTTACTTGTGCATTAAGTAGTCCTAGACACTGTGATGCTGTGCTGTAGTGTAAGTAAGGTACAAAATTTCTCTGAGGCTCTAAGATCCCTACCATAGGTAAGTTACTGTGACTCAAAAAAGAAAAGTTTGAAACCATCACAAACCTATTGATTTTTCAAGCATTAGTACAACTATCTTTAAAAATATGCAACAGAAAGAACGCCATTACTTTACAGAAATGTGTTCAAGAATATTTGGTCTGTAAATGCCGTGCAAAGGAAGATAATGGCGTATGGGTGATTCTTTCCAACGGCAGAAGCACAAAGCCATTTAGGCATGCAGAGGCACTGTAAAACTCACTGCTGTGGTCCCACTGTGCCTGGGGCCTGAGCTGAAGGGGCCAAGTCATACCACAGTAGGAAAATGTGATTGATGAAAAAGTACTGCTGAGTGAGTCCTATGTACACAGGCCTCAGCCGCTGCTGCTCACCGCACCTTGGCCCTCAGCAATCATTCAGTAAGAAAAAAGAAGCAAAACAGCACTATTGTCACCTTGCAAGATGCTTTGTGGGAGGGGTTTTAGCTTCTCTGAAGTTTAAATACTAACATGGTGAACAGTCAGCAGTTGATTTTTCTTTTGAAGTGTGTTAAAGTAAAAGATAAATTTTACAATTATGGGGTGCATCTATGTTCTTGGCCTTGGCTATGCCTGATGGGTCAGTCAGCAACTAATACCATGCTTGGATGCCTACAGGAAAGATAACTGACAGTTGTTTTTACAGATGTTTGTAAGCACTTAAATTTCACTAGTACTTTGGTGACACCAACAAGTACAGTATTAAAGCAAGTGTAACAAGTGTACAGTAAGACAAATCTGTTCCGCTGAGGGGAATTTATACTTGTGCAAAATCCCATTTAATAGGTTACAGTAGTTATTACTGTACTAGTGTGTGGCACTGTTCATATCTTAAATGCATCATTAACACCCCACCTCCCTGGGCATGGGCCTCCTCTGCAAAGTCTGACATCCAGAGTCTGGATTTTATCTTTGACTTTCATGTTCCTCTACCTTTATGCAGTCATGTGGCGATTTGTCACTCTGTGTGTCCTCCATGTTAGATATCACTGCCTGTGTCACTTCCTTCTGCTCCTCTGCTTTGCCTGTCTCCAGAGGTCCTTGCTCTTGGCCCGAGGACAGGGTTGAGGGTCTCTGATCCATCTTCTCTAGGTCATCACAGTGGCTTATGGAACTAGTCTCACTAAATGCATCAGAACTTCTTAGAGATCTTTTAAAAATTTTCTGACCTGTAAAGTGTTTGAAGAATACTGTGACAACAGAGGCAGTAAACACAGACTGGGACATACACCTGTAAAGTTTCAAAGGAAGGGTCTGAATTCTATGACTGCAAAGAAATAGGTGTAACTTGGGTGCTACCTTGTATACCCACCACAGACATAGTTTCTGGCAGTTACAGTTCAGTCTGCCAGGCAGCAGAACTTCCCCTGTGTATACACAAACACTGGTAAAATCAGCTGAGAACCAGGCTGCCTACACACAGGGGGGTTATTCTAGGGAACAAACCTGCACTGATAATCACAGGCTGGAAGCCAACCAGCTCAACAGGTGAGCTGAAACCATGTTTTTCCTACTGGTCAATTCAACATGAATTACTAATACAACTATACAGAAATAGCCATAAACTTCACAGATCTTCAATTCAGAATGACTTTGTCCACAAAATATTTAGTAGCAAAAAAAGTGCAGTTGCTAAAACACATGACTATATGTTGATTATGCTTATATTTCAAATAAGAATGTTGGCTTCTTTACCTGGTAATTTTTTTAACTCAGTAATCTCATAACATTCCAGAGGAAGATTCCAGACCTCATGGGCAGTTGTGAGTTAACAAGATAACAACTTCCTGTAGTCCCAGAAATTATCATTGGAGAGAAAAACAGATTGGGTGGAATTCTGTGCCATATTTAAATTCAGGTTTTGAAGGCACTAGAAGATGAGTTACAGTTCTAGATACTGCGGAAGACAGAAAACCACATGGGTCTTCCTGTGTCATGTAGCTCAGATGGCAGGACATTTTAGCACATTCTAGAAATTAAAACTAAGATGTAGAACCTTACCAGGCAGTCTCTGCTTTGCAAGGGTGGAAGTAGGAGTTGGTGGTGGAGTTGTTCCTGTTCCTTGGGCTTTTGATACATATGTAGATTCTGTAGATTCCAGAGAGCCTGCAGGTTTAAAGGAAAAAAAGTATCAAGTTGAATATAGCACAAACAAGAGACATTTTCAGATTGTCTGTATTTGTAAGATATGCAGCAGTCTGATTTTCAATGCACATTTCTGAAATTGCATGTGCTAGGTTGAGGTGAAACTGCCACCTGATGGTAATTTCTGAGGACCTGGGGACACGAGTGCTGAGGCTCAAAAAAATGAAGTTTCTTCTCAATCCCCATTCATGTCACTACACCCCATAGTTCTCTTTCCCTTCTCCACTGGACACCTGAGCTACTCCTAGCTACAAGCTACTGAGCAGTGTACTTAGAAGGAGTGCCTAGCCATGAGCTGGGTAAGTATTGCCCCGGAAACACTGCTGCCATGAGAACACCTTCAGTAGGAATGATCCTGAATATAGCAGAAAACCTTCCTTGCTATTTGCAGAGCTATAGACAGCTGGGAAAAGAAACAAACTTTATCAGGATGCTTCAATGAGGTCAGGAACGTTCTTAAGACTACCACAATTGTTACAGTGAAAGTGTATAATTCCATTAAGTGTTACATTAGTACATCAGTCTTAATGATGTAGAAGATATAGCTGTTTTCACATCAACAAACAGGAATTACAAATGTATTACTAAAATAATTGTTTTCTACATTGCAATAGTGCATTCCTTACTGTCTCCCACAAAACTAGATTCACAATAGTCCAGGCACTGCACTCTTTAGTGTGGCAATGGCTGTGTGATATCTCAGACCAAGATTTCAGACAGAGACATCAGGTTCCAGCAACAGTGGAATGTCGGAATGCCGTGCTGCAAGCACACTTGAGGCTATGAGTGCACATATACGAGGAAGCAATATTCTAAGAACTGACCCAATACATTTATAAACACCAATGCCCAACTTCTGCAGTGTGGGTACCCAAAAGTCACAGGAATTCTTTCCCTATTAATAAATGCCAGTATCTAACGTAGCTTTTTTAATGTGACTGAACATGCAAGAACAAAATATAAACTGCACATGTAAGGTTAGAAGGTTGACTTACTGGGCCTTACAGAAACAGTGAAGAGGATGTTCTTCTACATCCTGAGGGCAGATTATGTCACTCATAATCAAATCAGCACAAGAAAGTGCTGCAATTTTAGTATAAATTTTTAAACAGTTCTACCAAGGGCCTAACATGGCTGCAGATGCACCAAGTCCTACCTGCTGTTAAATTAAATGTTCTTCCCTTTGGTGATGCTTGGAATGGAGAAAACCAGTTCAGCACAGAGCCTACTACAGGTATCTGTCGCAGCAGTCCCTGCAAAATCAAAACACTGTCTGGTTAGCAAGCTACCCATGATGTGACAAGTTCTTTCAAGTTACCTGATAATGTCCACAGCCTTACCTCTTCCAGCAGCCGTTCTTCATTAGCTTTCTGAAGCTGAAGTTGAGCTTCCTGTATCCCTTTTCTAACAACTTCAGTCATGTTTTCCAACAGCTAATAAAAAACAGAGACTCCATTATTATATATATTATTTAGATGTTAAATTATCTTTTTAATTCAGTTTTTCAGGACCTAAACATGGTAGTCAGATATTTTTCAGGACAATCATTATTTATTCTGACTGTGAGATGTTATGATTTCTGTCAAGGTAAAAACAATATCTCCCCTTGTCATTGTGGAAAACTATTGAACAAACAAAGTAAACAGTGAAACTCAGCAGGACAAATGGTAAGCAGCATGGGGGGGGAGGCTGAGCAATCTAAGACCTGCAAAGTGTTGTGCAGTGTATGGGGAGCTAACCACTGTTAATTAAGGTTAGGCCAAGAACATTGTCTTCCCCCTTATCTTTGGATCTGGGGTCTCACCAAGAAGTGCAGATGTGAACAAAGAGGAGACTGATAGGAGGAGATCCTTTGAAGTGATAATACATATGAAATAAGGTATAAAATGTTGCTGCCTCTAACTCTAAGTGTGCATGTTGGTGGAGTGACTAACTTCCCATGCACCCAGTGCTGCTGGCTCCTTCCTTATTACCGCAACCAATAAATCTTTTGTATTTTAACAAAGATTTGGGTGGTCTGTAGGATCATTTCTAACATGACGAAATTACAGAACACACAGGCCGACTGCAGAATTTAAGAAAGGACACTCAGAGGACAGACCAACACTTCAAGCAGAAATGGTGTGTATTTTCCTTCTACTTTGAAATGAGCCTGTGACCCGAATTCTTCACTTAAACCATGAGCGTTTGTCAGATGCTAAATCTGACTAGGAAGAAATTTTAGGTTTAAAGAGCGCATTTTGGTTTCTAGAAGTACTCAGGGCATAAACCAGCCTCACAGTAAGACTAACCAGGTATGCATCGGTCTTGGCTGAACTCTTGCTTTTCAAATTAATACATGACTGCCAGTCTGATCCATGTGGTTTCCCTGTGCTAGCGTCGGTGACATTTTATACTGCAAAGGACAAGCAACTTGCTGGGAGAGAAGTAATAAATGAACAAACCCCAGAGATCAAAAAACAGTGTCACAATTTTATCCCGTGCAAGACAAATGCAAATTTCCATAACTGAATATGGGTTCATGCTTCCCCCAAATTGCCAAAAATTTACGTTACTATCAAATAATAAAGAGGAAGCTGCCGCATTTCCCTAGGGGAAAGGCTAGCCCAGAACTGACCACCACAGCAAGCAACATACCTGGAGCTGCTGACTATTGAAGGGAATGGAGTGCAACAGGCCTGCATTTGCAGTCCAAGGAAGAACCCCTCTTTTCTCTGGCCCAGTCAAGATATTTTCTTAAATTTTGGTTCTACCTGTTAGTGCACTAATCCCTAAGTCCAATGAGCTTGCTGATACTGGAATAGTTTTTACCTAAAAGCCTCCCTCTTATACTAACCACTTATCTAAACTATGTGTCATTTTTACAGGTTGTTTCTGCTTCACAGTATTAAATCCTTTCAGTGCCACAGATATATTGTGGCAGATTCCTATGATTGAACCTTCCTGAGTCATCCAAAACTCTTTGTTACATCCTAGAAGCTTTGGGATCAGTGGCCCATACTCCAACAGTGAGTTCCTAATCACTCAATTACAACCCTTTAAAAACAGACAGTACTTTACAGACCAACAGACTTTAAATTCACCCTCAAAGTATCAGAGGGAGCCAGGAGTGGGCAGAATGTCTTCAGGAAATACTGCTAGAAAATAATTTCTTGCCAAAATTAATATATTCCCATGTGCAGAAATAGGCAAATGATTTCTGAAATTCTATTTATTTTTAATGTGAGGAAATCAAGCGCAAAACACTAGAAGAATGACAGGTGTTCTTCTGCGATGCAAATAATAACATTTGGAAAGCTGTAACCAGGTAAATGTTTTTTAAAAAAGGAGCTGCATCATCAGCTTTACTACTTCAAATGGAATTTATAATTTCTGCTTTCAAAGCACCAATTTTAAATTTTTCACACAGTTTGGGATATGGTCTTATCTAAAAGCTGGTACATAACCACATCTAGAAGAGAAACACCAGCTCACTGTCAGTCCCCACCTTCCCTTTTGATTTTTGTTTGGGTTTTTTTTGGAACAGCTTAAATTGTAGTGATAAAATGAGCCTATTTCAGTACTACTGAAGTTTTTACTCAGATCTACTGAACACATAAACGAGGGCATCCTCAGAGTATCATAATCCTGTAATAAAAGCTCTCTTTATGTGGACAGACATTATTACTTCCACAGTAATTAATGCAGTTTGTAAAGTAAAAATTGCACTTGCCTGCAACAAAGAACAAAACCATGTTCTGAAACAAATATGGAAGGGGGGGGAAAAAAGGGTGCTTAGATGGTCTATAATGTAATAGTACATACTCTTGAATTTTCTTCAATTTCTCTGCCCGTTGCTGCAATGGTTTCAACCAACTCTGACACATCCAGATCCTCAGTTACCATGCCAATATAAACGCAGTTCCTCTGCCCTCCAAATTCTGGACCTGTGAGCACAGTAAGAATCAAGTCTGTGTGAGGTACAAAGATGTGTTCTCAGAATAGGTGCAACACCTGTGCTTGTGAATCTGGATGCATGCATATGCACCGCAATAATACTATGCAGCATCAGCACAAATACGAATTCTACAGATTGAAAAAGCTCAGTCTTGTGCATTTTCAAACAGAGAAAACAAACAAAAGAATTGGATACATTATGCAGCCAAGGAGTTGTACAGTAAATGTTGTTTAAAATGATGTGCAGTAAATAGTTGTGCTGAATATGCTTCAGGCTCATCACTTTCTGCCATTTGCATGTTATTTTGAAAGTCGACTAGAAAAAGATCAGAATTATGGGTAAGCAAATTAGTATTATTTCAGCTATTATGTGGTACTAGGTAAGTGTGAAAGTGCTGCAAATTATCCTGAAAGTCATATGAAGCTTTTAATCTGGCCACGGAAAATAGCCAGGTCAGTGAAATTCGAATTACATCTGCTTTAAACTACGTACAGCACTGAGAAGGCTTCGTTTACGAAGATGAACACTGCACTTTTTGTTCTAACAAGGAAACCCTTTATGGTCCAGTTGCTCCTAAATCAGTTTTCACAAGCATTTCTGAGAACAGTGCACCTTGCTCACCCTGCCAAACATTTAACAGCTGAAACAAGTGAGGGGGAAACAAAGTCACAGACACTGTGTCTACACAGCAGCAGCGTTTTCCGTTAGAACGACCTATGTACAGATGACCTATTGAACTGTTATAGCACAGACAGTAAAATCACTCTTAGCTTAAACAGAAGTTTTTAAAATAGTGCAGTTACCCAAAGAAAAAGTGAGATCCGACTCCAGTTCATTTAATTTTTTCAGAAGTTCTGTATTGATTTTTTCAAGTTCTTTTTCTTGTTTGTCATCATTCTTCCCATCACTGTGATAGTTGTATCTTCAAATGAAAGATTTCATTTGAAGCAGAAGATAGGAATATCAGTTAGAAACATACAAGTTTTTATTTACGTTTGTACTTTAAAAACCAAAAGCCTCAAAACATTACAAATCAACAAGTTTATAGGCATTTGGAATCAGAGATTTTTTTCTGGAGAAGCAAGCTTGCTGCTGCAAACTTAACAGAGTTTTCAGGTAACACACTGATTATACTTTAACTGTTTTGACTACACAGCATCCTTCAAAGTCTGTACTGAGGATCTAACAGATCCACACACTGCCTCCAATGTTAGAACTCTTGCACTAGCATTAGTGAAACACCTCATCAACTTTACTTTAAAACAACAGAAGTAAACACCATCAAAAATGTAATTGTTTACAAAGCACTAAAAAGCTTCAACTGAGTGTGAAGCCAGATAGTTATTAGGAAACACCACCTCCAAATCACCACTGAAGATACTGTAAATTTCTTTCTGCTAATGCAAATATATAATGAAGAAAATACTGAAACATTTACCTTACAACACCTAATCCTGGCCAACTTAAATCTTCAATATATAACAGGCCTACTGTTCTTCTCACTTCTTGCTCAAATTCCTCTCTCAGTTGCAGTGTACTTGTCAATACTGGTATCTTCATTTTTAAGCAGTCTACTAACTGATCGACATCTTGTATTTCAGTTCCTAAAACTAAAGAGCTGATTTGTTAGTGTGTGATAAAAGCAAACAGATATAGCAAAGATGTCTGAATTAAGAAATCTGCAAAGAAGCCATTCTAGGTCAGTCATAAATACAATTTACAGGTAGTATTGAAATACCTTGATTCATATAACTCTGGGTTTTTTTCAACTGTTTATTCACTGATACATCAACATTTAGAAAGCTAAGGATTTAATAAAAAAAACCCCTGCTAATAAAACAAGTTTTTTCTGTTGTTACAAACTAATAGGGACAAATACCTTTCCTCATTACATCAGTAGCTAGCAGCAGAAAAATTCCAGACAGTTAATGAATTAGCTTTCCACATAAATCACACTAAACATCACTGCATCACTAAGAAATTTCATTCTAAAATGTACTTTTTTGTGTACACCAGGATCCTCTCATGTCTGTTGGATGTTTGGTAGTCTAAAGCCACTCAATCCACACAAGCTAAAAGGAGATACTACTGTGCATTACTGTGACCCCTTGCAAGCTGTTCTGTGCATCTGCGCAATCTAAATGAACACCACTTATATGGTGTTGGCTTAAATATGAAACTTAAGACACTTCCCGAAACACAGATTTTCATCTCCCCCTCCTCTCAGCAGTTACAGAAAAACCCAGAGGTTCAGTAAATAACTCGTCTAGGTAAATAGCTGTATTTTGAATATAAGCACCATTCCAGTGTTGAAACACCCACATGTGAAGGTCAAGCATCTTGTGTTAGGCAGGTCAGAGAAGGAAAGGTAGGGATGATTTGTCCTTCGTACTTCTTTTATGACTGTTAGAAAGCTTATCCCTTTGTTTCTCCTAATGTATGCAAAATTAATCAGTAAACAATCTCTCTGCAGAGGCAGTGAGGCTTAGCTCAATTGCTGAACTACAACTAATGCGCTCATTATCAAGGCACAGAACAAAGTTAATAAGAAAATCCTCATCATATAAAAATATATTAACCTGTTTCTTGAGTGTACCTGCTTTTACACCTGAAAATTGCTGTTGTACAGTTCTGTAACAACCCCCTAGTTTTTACAAGTGGCTGAATGTTACCTGCAGAAGTCATTAGTGGGCTAAAACGCACACATGTGCCTTCATCTTCCAGTTCTACCACATCAACACCACTGGCAGGAATCATCTGTGCGAGCTGCTCTCCTAGCTGAAGGGATAAAGCACAGTTAAATGCATAGAGCATGACTCTTCCTGCAGCCACTGACTCTTCCTGCAGCTAAGGAGAACCACATGCAAAACAATTCCTTGTATTTCTCAAAATCATTTTGGCTTGCTGGTGATACAATAAAGTTGTACTTTATGGATTTTATGAAAACAGAGTAGTCTGCAAGTGTTACAAGTCAGAAGTTTCTCCAAACCTGTCAATGTCTGAGTATGCCATAATTAAGAATTCAAACTATTTATGGTGCCCAGCTCCTTAAAGTACAGGCCTCTAAAAATATCTTAAGATCTGGAAAAGAAAGACTGTCTGTTCATGCATACACACAGAATCATAGAATGGTTTAAGTTGGAAGGGACCTTAGAGATTACCTAGAGCCAAGCCAATTCCCTGCCATAGACAGGGACACCTCTCACCAGACCAGATTGCCCAGAGTCCCATCCAACCCAGCCTTGAACACCTCCAGGGATGGAGCAGCCACAGCCCCCCTGGGCAACCTGTTCTGGTGCCTCAGCACCCTCACAGGGAGAATTTCTTCCTAGGATCCAATGTAAATCTCCCTTTTTAGCTTGAAACCGTGCTCTTACTAGAATAGTTTGTAAAAGGTCTCTCTCCAGCTTTCCTGTAGCCCCCTTCAAGTAGTGGAAGGCTGCCATAAGGCACCCCCAGAGCCTTCTCTATTCCAGACTGAACAACTCCAACTGCCTTCATAAAATAGGCACTCAAGTCCTCTGGTCATCCTTGTGGGCCTCCTCTAGACCAACAGTTGCAGGTGTTTTTGTACTGAGGATTCCACAACTGGATGTAAAACTCCAGGTGAGGTCGCACAAGACGACCTCCTTTAACCTTCCGGTGGCACTTCTTTTGATAAAGTCAACTGGCCTTCTGGACTGCCCTCACACACTGCTGGCTCGTGTTGAACTTCTCATCTACAAACACTCCCAAGTCCTTCACCTCAGGAGTGCTCTCCATTCATTACCGAGCATGTATTTATCCTTGAAATTGCCCCTACCCAGGTGAAGGACTTGGCACTTGGACTAGTTGAATCCACCAACAGGTTATGATGCAGTAATAATTCAGTAGTAATTACACCTAAAACAAATCAGAAATGCGAAAGCGACTTTGCTTCAGTCCAAAAAAAATCCAAATTAAAGTCCAATTTAAAAATCCAAAATGCAGTTTTGCAAAGGATATCAGATAAAGAATAACTATCAAACTAGTCTAACAAAGATTTTAAAATCACTGATGAACGCCTGCAATGATTCCACTTATACTTCTTTTTCCCCTAAAGAGAAAATGCATCCATTCTTACCCACTGATTCAAAGTGTCATAAATGTGTCTTTCGTTGCTTATTATGGGGTGCTGAATTGTTGTGGCCTGTGCAGCATGTGAGGTTTGATCTGAATCCAAAGATACAAGAATCACAGAAGTGGGTTTTTATTTACTTAATTAAACAAAAGGCAACCTAAAATTTAGATAAAAGAAAATTACATTTCCTAGGCAACGTTATCACATCTCCACAACATACTGGATCTCAAGCAGATGAGCAAGGATTTTTTTAAAACATATGTTGGACATATCAAATACTAGAAGTCAAACAGTTGAATGAACTAGTTTCAAAAATAATCAATAAAATACATCTCTCAGGTTTGAGATTCAAATGCCTCAAAGGAAATAAAAACAATGTTGTCACAAAGCAAAATCTGGTTGCAGCAGGCTGTAATATTTAGTTTGATGCATTCATCTATTTCTTAATAAATCAAGTTTTAAACTTAAAAACAGTGTGTTTATGAGTCTGACACACACATAAACCATGCAGAAATGGACAAGCATCGGTCAAACATTCTTGTAATTCAGGTGGGTGACTTCTCTCTAGCAGAGCTTTTCAAGTAATTGTCTCAATGTACAAAGCAATCTGCCAATTCACTAGACCTGGATGTTTACTTGGTGAGTGTCACCACTTGTTAGGTTAACGTCAAGATTCTCCCGTGTCCAACAAAAAAAATCCACCAATAAAGTCCACACTCATAAAAAACCCTACAGTTTTCTAGCAATCTTTTGCCTCGTCCCACCTGGCCATGTCCACACCCTCAGAGCATGCACATATGAACAGCATAATATCCTTTGTTGCAAGGACAAAAATCTTTCTTGGAGAGCATGTCTAAGTAAGGATGTCATGTTCAGAGGCATATGTGCTATGGCTACTGCACATCCATGACAGGAGATCCTAATATGTTCTGCTCTTATTAAAACTATTGCAACACTAAATGTAATCAGTAAATACAGAAACATGTTTATAGCAACTAACCACTACAAGTTTAAAAAGAACAGAAAACTTAACAAAACCAAGGAAGATCTTCTCTCATCCGTACAGTCAAACTCAGCTTGCAGCTTATGGACTTTCATCACCTGCTCTCAAGATTAAAATCACATGCAAATTTCTCCCAATTCAAGAAGGCAGAAAATTACTTGTTATGAAACATTTGAAACACTGCAGTCCTTCTAAAAAAAGAAGCTGTCACATGTACAGCTTCTATCACTAGATTACAACCAGTGTGTAACACAAGAGAAATGCGCTACATAGCATCCACCTCACCACATTAATTTTATGAATTAGTAATTTTAAGAAGTATAAGTAAGGGGATTTTTGTTTTGGTTTTATTTATTACATACCTCTACTTGAATATTCCTGGAAGAACTTGAAAACCACGACTGGTGAATTCAGTTCATCTTCAACCTTAAAAAAAATAAAGTCATTTAGATGCGTTGTTAAATCTTCTTGAAAAGTGACGTAAAATTCCTTAAGACTGTCCAGCAAAGCAGATTGTTTTGTCTTGACACTTTAACAATGCTCAGGATATCTCAGAATTAGAAATTTACTCTAGGGTGCAAGTAAACATATCTGCCATCACAGAAAAGTGAGTAAGTATTCAATTAAAGCAGAACACTACTGATATATGATACACATAACTAACCTTTGGGCACTATGAAGCAAGAAACCTAAGCATATTCATTAACAAATATACTGTGTTAAATAGTTAATTTAAAATATTTTCAGAAATTAACATTTTTTTAAATTATCTTGAAAATTTAATTAAGAAAATTGCATCAGGAATAACAAGACTGTTATTGATCCTGCTGTGAAGATAGGAGAAATGGACTGGGCAACTTCTGGAGGCAACCTGAGGCTACATCTCAAATGCTCAAAAACAGAAGAATTGTTTAAGCAGAAGGGTAAAGTGACAGAGCAAATGGAACTCTGCAGATCACTAATACACTTGGAAAAACACATTTTACAAAAACAGTTGTTGTCAATTAGAATGATCTATGAGTTAGTTATTGCCCTGAAAAATTAAATCGGATATATTTTTTATACATCAAGTGTCAATTAAAATTGGGAGGACAGTGGTAAACCCACTCAACCCTGTTGAAGAGGAAATCTTATAGAAACTCAATTTGGGCTGAATACATAAGACATAATTTCTAAACATCTTCCTTTGTAAAAAACACAGGTGAGATAATTTTTGTGTAGGATTTCACAGGGTTCACAATATCAGCATTAAGATGATACTGTGTTTGCCACAATTTACTAGAGAAGCTTATGTGAACTGGTTTTATAAATATATTACTGATAAATCCATGTTTTAAATAAAATTGAATTAAACCCTGGAAACAATTTCTGGATGTTGTTCCATCAGCTCCATTGAGTGTGTGAGTACATAGCAATGGAACTAATACAACCTAGAGGTTATACATAACCCAGCCACATGATTCCACTGAACACCAGAACTAAGAAAGAAAACAAGCATCTTTAAACAATGAACATGATTGAAGTAATATTTTAAAATAATATTTTTAAAAATCAAAGTTATTGTTGAACAATAAAAGCTAAGCTATACAAAATATTACATGTAGATTGTACCGAAGTTTTAATGAAATCCAGGTTTTTCAAGTTCTCCAGCAACCTTTGACTCTAAACGACCACAGCAAAAGGGAAATAAAAGGAAAAGACAAAGTTTTAGAAGTTGAAAATTTAAAAACATTAATCACTACCATCATTTCTATTTCTGAACAACCCACTACAATGTGTCAGATACATTCAGTTCATATTTGTAAATTTAGCATGTAATGAAAAAATATTTTCTGTTTTTAGAAATATCACTGACTAGAATGTGATTTGTATTAAGAAAGTCTTGGTGCTATTTGTTGACCAAATTCCAGAGATGTTACAATTCCACTGAATAGCTGCTACACTGTATGTAGCAGAACAGTTAATTTTCTCAAAGATGCCATAGCAACTGGTTACGTCAGCTTTTTAAATTATTTTCCTTAGAAAGAAACACTTACATTGTGGTTTAAGACTATTAATCAACTATTATAAAAGATCAATGTTGCTGCAAAATCTTAATGACTAATGGCATTCTGTCACCCCTTTACATCTTTCAAGCCAACATCTCCCTCACTAACCATTACAGAAACTTTTCTTTCCATATTCCCTTTAAATTTTTGTGAGGAAAATTTAAGGAAAAATGTTTTGTATATAAAAAATGTATTTTTTATCTAACACATTATAGTGAACCATTACTTGTTACTAGGTTGTAGACTCAGCTTCCAAAATACCACACTTGCCACTATGTGAAGAAATGCTTTGAAGTCCCTGTTGTCACACATTTAGCACGTGCTACTACTCAAATCAATATATCAAACAGAGTAGGAGAACAGAAATGTACCTCTCTGAACAGCTTTCAATCACACTAGTTAAAAGAGAAGTGATTAAAAGAAAAGGGAGTTATTATTTTATTTCAGTGTTCAGAAAGAACATAGCATGTTTCTCATTAAAGCATTACTGAAATACACAGTATAATAGTACATCCCTGTCAACCTTTTGCTTTCATAATTTGTTTGTATGAACTCACATGTGATGCAGTCAACAACTACAGTACTATTTATCCTTCTACAGTACAACACAATAATATAAAAGATATATTAACAGATATTAAAAGATACATTAATATATAAAACACATTTTCCTAATTGTAAGGGTGTTCAGTGGTAGCCATCTGAATATTACCATGGTACTATGGAGACTCAAAAGTGTTAAATGGGATGGTGAGGATTCTTACAGTTTCAACCCATACATAATCCACAATGTTCCAACAAGCTGTTGCTTACTAGCTGGGAGGCATGCTTTATCCTATCCACAATCCCATTGTGACCCAGGTACTGCAAAGAGAGCCACAGAGGCAGGGCACGGAGCTTCTCTACAGGCTGACTTGATGTCAGCCCAGCTGCTAAGGACTGAAAAGAAAAATAAACACCTTTAACTCTCTTTATTCCATTTTTGCCAGCTTATAGAGTATGCTACAGTTTAAGTATGGGAGCTTTGGTAAATGACAATTCTCATGCTTATAAAGAACAAGATAATACACCATGTTCAAAATGAAAGTTTCAAGATCTTGACAATGTCTGAGAAACCGAACGTACCAAAGATGGATCCTCATGTCTATAGAGTGTCACTGCAGGCACAGCTGGGAGACCCAACCACGAGCCCAGAGTAAGAGTCATGCTGTCACATTTTGTTGAAGCCTGAAGTTTATTACAATAAGCAGAATATAAGCTGTATGTTTTGATTAGGTCAAGACCTTAAAATCTATAGTATGTGATTAAGTTTCCAGATACAGTAAAACATACCAGTATAGAAGGGGAGACATAACCCAAAGCCAAAGTTGCCAAATTCACACTAGAAAAAGAACACGGTTTTAGCACATATTGAATATGTATTACTAGCCAGCATTTTACTCTTCAATTTAAATAGTTAATGTAAAGGGGAGGTAATTTTTGTTTGTGTATTTTTCATTAACACTGCAGTAGATGGTGCTACTTGGTGTTCACAGATAGAAAGCCCCAAGGTAAAAATTAATTTCAATCTAAAAATGTTTCAGTCCAACCTTTGGGAAAATCATCCCCCAAAGCCCTACCCACAATTCAGCATCAATTTGGTACAGCATGCAAATATAACACTATACAACGAAGTATCAGGAGAAACAGAGTCTCTACTCCAGGCTTAAAAAAAAAAAAAGGAAATCTGTGAGCACTGGAGTCTTCATTAATATTGTCTAAGTTCTCAAATTTCTTTCCTTCTTGGTTTAATCCACCTCACACTTATGGTACACACTGCACTTGCAGCAGTCTTCTTAACAACCTTCATTAAAATGTCACCTCTTCCACACTCATTTAATTTTCCTTTCTGACTCTCCATCGTGACACAGTGTCTCCCCTTTTCACTAAAAGTCCAGACTCATCAAAGCAAGGGCAGGTAATTTACCACCTGAGTAAAACTGATGACAATAGCCTATGCTGAAAAACCCGCTCCAATTGATTATTCCTGTGCAGGTAAAACAATTTGTATCTCACTGACAAAATTATAACCATACAAAATGCTTCATATGACCAAAATAAAGATGGTCAAATGGCTTTCTACTAGCCAGTTAGCTGCAAAATTAGGTGCTGTTCATTAATTACTTTTTAATAAATATACAAAATAAATTTCTAGTTTCATACCCTTCTACATGGAGCCACATATTATACTGCTCACAAAGTTCCTTCAAACGGCCAAGTTTATCTGTATGCCCAGCACCTGGTGTCCCTTTGTTGAAAAGGAAAAAAGGCAATGACCAAGGATAAGTATGGAAACTAGGACTCACATCAAAGGACTTCCTGTACTGTTGTCAACAAAGTCACTCAAGAGTAGGAAAGAGAATGTTTAAAAAGAAAACACAATACAGTATTCTATCTGGTTCAGGGTAACTGATGAGCAGCTGGAATTCTAGACAAATAAAGATACTTGTTTTGCTTGTCAATATAAGCTAAAAATACTTAGATGTCCTAAGCATTAGAAGGCTCAATAGCCTCAGATAGAAATGCAGACATCTTTAACATCATACAATTATAGAATGGATGAGGTTGGAAGGGAACTTAGAAATCATCTAGTTTATAGTATGATCTCTAGTTGAAGTCATATTATGAACATAAGGAAACTAAGCCAATATTAACATCTCAGATATTTTTCTGAGTCCAAACCAAGCAGAAGCCACCACTTTCAATTCATACTTAAAACAAATCTTGTTGATGAGCTATTTCATTAACTAGAAGACAAATGCAATTTTTAAAGCCAAAGCTGACACATTCGTCAAAATTTCTGAAGTGTCAATGCAAAACTAATTTTCATTGAGAGATTTGCAATTAATTAAGTTCTGGTCATGTGTATTAATACATCAGCTGACATAAGCAGAACTGTAAAAGCACCGTCCAAATTAAAAAATCCCATCACCTCCACACGCATAATTTTTTTGTTGTCATTTAGCTCTTTCCTGATATGCAGTCACTAAGTTGGTTAATAAATATATTTTTGTTTTGGATTTCATATCTATTCATTAAATAGCATGCTGTTTAGATACTGTTTGTCCACAGCACTTACCAGCATTGGCCACAAGCAACAAAGGCAGTTTTCCAGACTCAACATCATCTTTAATCAGTCTGTCCAACAAAGCAACATCCTGTTATAAATAAGAAAAATATTTAGAAATATTTTTGTTGATTAATACAGAATTGATTCTGCTGAACTGCAAAAATGCATTCTGAGTGAATGTGAACAGCATTCTTCACTGCTGGAAGACATTCTTCTTAGCATCATTAGGGACCTTGAAAGATCATCTAGTCCAATCCCCCTGCCACGGCAGGATCACCTAGACCAAGTCACACAAGAACACATACAGGTGGGTCTTGAACGTCTCCAGAGGAGACTACCTGGGCAGCCTGTTCCAATGCTCCGTTCATGTCTTTGTTGTTGCAGTTTCTTCTTCTACCTCAAAAGTTAAATAACTCAAGGTTCAGATAAAGTATGTGTAAAAAATGTAATACAAATCTGTGATCATGGGTTTGTAAACATACCTTTGACTACAAGTATTCTAGAGATCTCAGACTGAAACTACCTTACTGTATATATGCCATTAAAAATATCTTGCAAATGACAGAAGCTACTTACTTTTTAAAAGATTTCCATCTAGGGTTTAAACAGCTCTAATACAGAAGACTTCAAGGTTGAAAAAAAAAAAAAGCACTTCAAGATTTTCCTAACAACATACTTGACATTCATTTAATGAGGCTTTAACAGAAAAACCATAATAAAAGCAGAAGATCTCTTAAGGAAGACAAACTTACCATTTGGTGTTGGGATCCAAACATAGTGTTACATGGCACACGGCACATGCAGGAAAGGGGTAATCCTAGCTGCAATAAAAATGATGGAATTTCAACAAGTGAAATATTGTGATTTCAATTATTCACAGAAATATACCATGACACAAAAACAGTAAACATAACAATAAAAAGCTGAATATTACATTACGAAGCAAGTTTCCTCTTAAGACCTACAATCAAGCAAATTGTGGAGAAAAAAGCAAGCACAGAGAAACTGTAAATAAACATTGGTAAGTTCTTGGTTAGCCTGTCAACTGCATCCAATCTAATGATACACGCATGTTATCTATAACAGCCTAAGTCGATCCTCTTTTTCTTGGCCACTTCATACTTCAAAATGTCCCTTTTTATACTGTATTTCAACAGGCAGACAACATCACCTTAAGTTTTAGGAATGTATAACATTATATAAGCTACAAAAATCTACATGCATAGAAAGGGAAAGAAGAGATTAATATGCTCATAAGGAAGTGGAAAGGCACAGGAGAGCTGCAGAGAGAGCCCACTCATCTTGCTAAGTATTGTATTTAGTCAATACAGTGGTACTGGGAAAAAAAAAATCACAAAGCAGTTTCAGTTCTAACAATGCAAGTTAAAGGCAGACACATAGATCTAAAAGAAAACTCATCACTGTCCCCAACTAATTTACAACACTGCCGCCAGCAATGTACCAGCCTGCACTGCAAGCAAAAGTCTCCTGCAGGAAAAGTCAGAATCTATTTTTTAAATCTAAACTTCAAGTAGGTAATATGAAGCCAGGTAGGTTCTAAATGCAGCTAAAACCCCCAATGATTCACTTTACCTGATTGCAGAGAGCTTGGCCCAAGCCTGTTCTAGCTGCAGAACTAATGTATATGACAGGCTGTTTAGCATATAGCACATTAAATCCTTCTACTGTATAATCTTCATAGCGTGTGTGAATAACAAGTCGGCATACTTTTAGGAGTCCTTCCCGATCATCTTCATGGTAATACGCTGATCCATTTTCATATCTGCAAGAAAAGAAAAGTAAATATGACCAACAAAACCAATAGTCAATAGAGTTATATCCAACTGGTGTCCAGTTACAAGTGATGTTCCTCAGGGATAGTTTTCCTCAGTATTAGGACCGCTTCTACTTAACATCTTTATCAATGATCTTGATGAGGAAATGAGTGCACTATCAGTAAGTTTGCAGATGACACCAAGTTGGGTAGGAGTGTTGATCTCCTGGAGGGTAGGGAAGCTCTACAGAAAGACTTGGATTGGATTGACAGGCTGAGGTCAGTGGTCTGTGCTTCAACAAGGACAGGGCCAGACCCTGCACTCAAGGCACAACAACCCCTTTGCAATGTTACTGGTTAGGCAAACGTGGCTGGGAGGTTGTCCAGCAGAAAGGAACCTGGGGCTGCTGCTTGACAAGCAGCTGAATACGAGTCAGTAGTATGTCCAGGTGGCCAAGAAGGCCAGTGGCATGACCAGCAGGAGCATGGAAGTGATTGTCCCCCTGTACTCAGCATTAGTAAGGCCACAGCTTGAGTACTGGGTTCAATTTTGGGCACCTCAATAAAGTCATTGAGGTGCTGGAGTAGATGCAAAGAATGGCAACAAAGCTGGCAAAGTGCCTAGATAACAAAGCTGAGGAGGAGTAGCTGAGGCTGTTTAGACTGAGGAAGAGGCTGAGAGGAAACCTTTACTGTCTACAACTACCAGAAGGGACATCATAGAGAAGCGCGTGCTGTGCTGGTCTCATCTCACAGGTAATTACTGATATAACAAATCCTTAAGCTGCATCAGGGGAGGTTTAGACTTGATATTGGGAAAAACTTCTTCACTAAAAGAGTAGTCAGACATAGGAACAGGCTACCCAGGAAGGAGGTTGAGTCACTATCCCTGGATGTGTTTACAGGCTATTTAGATGTGGTAATTAGCGATAACAGTTTAGTGGTGAACTTGGTAGAGTAGGGTTAAGGACAACTTGATGGTCTCAAGGGTCTTTTCCAACCTGAATGATTCTGTGAAACTTTGATGAGACAGACTGAGAATAACAGTGAGGAAAGCCTAGTATACTTTTTCATTTATACTCAGAAATAAAGAAAAAGTAAAACCATCTGAGTTCCTAGGGACTGTCTTTACAGAGTTCTAAACCTTGTTTACTAAGAGCAGCATGGAAGAAATACACTAAGGGCTTCATTTGGTTCTGTACACATGAAAATTCTGGGCTGCTAATTTTAACGATAATGCAACCTGACATTCTTGGCAAGGCAGTAACTGTTGTCATTCGTATTTTAGAGTATTTTAAAATAACACTATAGTTCAGTACAATCTATTCAGCACACTGCAAGGCAGTTTTCCAGATGTTTCAAACACATAAGTTACATATATCAAGTATATTTTCCCTAGTAATATTTTTATGGTTTTGTAGCTATTTTGCCTTCAATCTGATTTATTAGGCATCCTCAAGGCTTATGAGGGTGTGGGTGTGTCCCCTCTTCCCCAACTTTTTGTAATCCTTCTAAGAAACTCAGATGAGCACTTTGACACTTACACTCAGGAAACAGGAGCAGAGTAACCAAAGAGATAAGTCAAGAGTGTTCCACACAAAAGGTAATGTCTCAGCTGCCTTAACTCAGAAACGGGAAGAGCAACAAATAAAGTAGTAGGTATGTCAATGTAATCAGCAACTTCTAAGCTGTATTTTTCTTCTAGTAACTTTCTGCAGCACAAATAATGTCTTCCACAATTTAAAGACGGCATTGATCAAGAAATGTACTTAAAGTCCATGGAACAGTTTAGGTTATCTGATGCATAAATACTGTGGAATATTCCACAGATAATCTCCAGAATGATCCACATGCAAAAAATTTACTTCCACCTTTACACAACAGTTCTGTGATCACACATGGGCAAAGGGAAATTCCTCTAGCCTTGCTCATAGTCACAGAAAAAGTAAGTATGAAGCAGTTCCTAGTGCAGTATTTTTGTTCAGTGCTGTTGCCTGTAGGTCACAAAACTCTGGTGACCAGTTTTGGTGCAATAGATGAAGAGAATTCATCACAAAATCACAATGCTGCTGAATATTTGATCCAAACCAGAAATATTTCATTAGCCATGTCACTTAGAAACATTACTGACACAGTCTCTATAGGCACATATGTTTATCAAAACAGCTGCTTTACCCAAAACTTCTTGAATTTCAGTATTACATAAGGCTTCAACATACTGTGAAAGGCAGGTAAGTATAAATATTGAATTTATAAAATAAGTGTGAGAGGAGTGCATCCATCAATATAAGAAAGATAGTTTGTAATTATAACAACTAAATAAATGTAACACCTCAGTAGCACTGGCAAGATTTTATCAAAGATACAGCACCCTGACAGGGAGAAATTGGGTTGGGTTGGTTTTCTTTTGCTTCAGAAAGCAAAAAAAGGCAATTTCTAATCACTGAAAACCCCTTGCTCCAACACACCCACACAGCTGATTTCCATTCTTCTTTGCAGAACAGTTTAAGATATCCATGCTGCATGGTGAAACAGGCATTTCTGAAAGATCTCTTTGTACTGTAAATTTCAGTAATGTTACCTACCATATAAAAAAAAAATAAAGTGGATGCAGGATGAGCAAAGGAGAAGTTAACCAAAAACTTTCTAGCAATATGAAGTACCTACCCCAAGTCTAAACAAGACAGTTCCCACCATTCAACAAGCAGTTATTTTTTTTATTGTGCGATGTGTTTCTTCAGAACTTTCAAATAATACTGTAAGTTTGTGGCACAGTGGTTCCTTGTTGACGTTCCCAGTCCAGTTACTCAATTGTAAACAATTACCACTACCTAGTCATATGTAAGCTACTCACACTCACCTGAAAAGCCTGCAGAGCCAGAGAGTAGTATCGGAAAGGATCCTTGTTGTAAGTTTTCTCAATCTCTCCCTGTCCAGCACAGATATATAAGCAGCCAAACTGTGACCTAGCAGAGCCATGTGACCCTGTTCACCAACATTTTGAAGTCTGCAAGACAGAAGAAGGTAACTACCAATTTAATCCAAGTCATCAACATTACAGTCATTTTAGGCATAAATGGTCTTACTGTAGAGTGGTAAAAACTGTTTATACAGGCAATTTGAAATACTTAGCACAGAGAAGTATACTGGACCACAATCACTTTCCTGACATTGTGCAGACTAAAACGCCAGTGCACTTCACTGGGCCTGGCTGCTCACGCAAACACCAGGGTTTCTTTTCTAGCCAATCAGCCAGCACGTGTTGGAACTAAGTATCTTATCTGCATTGGGACTTTAAAGTGCATGAAACACATACTCTTCTTTCTTTATGCAAAAGAGACTCAGGAAACGTATCCCTGATATCTTTAGACATATAGCTTTCACTAGTTTGTTAGAAGTTTTTTGATTTGTTGGGCTTTTGTTTTTTTATCTCCAAATCACTTGTCAAATTTTAGCTTTCAATAATCTTAGTATTATTTCCACTTTACCGATAGAAATAATTTAATTTCCTTTACAATCTACAGGGAAAGATGGTAAAAAGAAATTACCTGTATTCAAAGTTTTCTAAGACTTTCAGAAAGTAGAAAAGAAAATGAGCTGTCATGTCAGAAACAATTCCCTTGCATAATTCAATTTAGTAATTAGTAATGAAAGCTTTATAATTTTAAGAAAGCCAAGCCTAATGCATTATTCTGATTCACTATATAACGTAAGTTGCCTTGAGGAATGGTTGTACAATATTTTTACGCTTTAAAATGCTTCAATGTGTAAGTTCTACAGTAATCAGACTGTAACAAAACAAGGTATCTTCCACATACAGTAATTCATACTGGCTTTACCGGTAGGCCTGTGTAGTTTCCTCTTCCTCCTCTCCATGCATCAGGTTCTGAACTAACTGAAGTATGCTCACCATGTCCTGGCCACTGGCATATCAGGGAGAGGGAAATGTGAAAAAAAAAAATCACAACAAAAGAAATAAAAATTAAAACTAAGTACCAGCATCTAATGAAGAGTCCATTTGGGACAGTATATTTTAACAGTGCACTTCAATATATGTGAACTCAGACAAATAAAAATTCAGAAACATTTCACAGAATCACAGACTATTAGGGGTTGGAAGGGATTCTGAAAGACCATCTAGTCCAGGCAGGATCGCCTAGATTAGGTCACACAGGAATGTGTCCAGGCAGGGTTTGAATGTCTCCAGAAAAGGAGATTCCACAAGCTCTCTAGGCAGCCTGTTCCAGTGCTCCATCATCCTCATCATAAAGAAGTTCTTCCTTGTGTGTTGACCGAACCTCCTGTGCTCCAGCTTGCACCTTTGGAAGAGCTTGGCTCCATCCTCTTGGCAATCACCTTTTACATATTACATCCTTTACATAAACATTAATGAGGCCTGTCTTCTATTCTCCAAGCTGAAGAGACTCAGCTCCCTCAGCCTTTCCTCATTAGGGAGATGCTCCACTCCCTTGATCAGCCTTGTGGCTCTGTATTGGACTCTTCCAAACAGTTCCTGGAACCAGGCACAATAGTCCAGATGGAGCCTCATCACGGCAGAGCAGGGGGACGGAGAACCTCTCTCAATCTACTAACCTCAGTCCTTCTAATCCACCCCAGGATGCCACTGGCCTTCTCAGCCACAAAGGCACATTGCTGGCTCATGGTCATCCCCCTATGCTGCTCTCCAACAGGTCAGTCTCCATCCTATACTGGTACATGGAGTATTTCTTTCACAGATGCAAGACCAGGCAAGGTGTGGTGGGGGTTGTTTTGTGTAATTTTGAGGTAGTTTTCATAATAGACCTTGTCAGTCTCAGAGGCTTTTTTAATCTGGTTGTTTAAGTCTTCATTACAGCTATAGACAGCAATACTTCACTAGATTCCCATTGTTCAAAATTTCAGTCACCGAGGACAAATAAACTTATTTTATTTTCCTAGGTAAGTATGGAAATTGTTGGTAGATAATAAATACTTGAGTATGGGAGGGTTGATATAATGCTTGACCTTGTCCACGTTTACATTAATACTGAAGGTGCTTGTAAGACAAACATGTACAGATGCTGAAAAAGTAAAGAGAATTATCTAAAAATTGGTGTTGCTTACCTGCCTTGGAGTGGTCCAGGAATATCCTTCCGTATGTATTTCTTTTCATTTTCCTCTTCCACTTTTCTACATCAAAGAAACAAGAATTCATTATGTATTTTGCTTGTATTTTACAACATCAAATACAAGTTGACTTTGCAGGCTTGTCTGTATGTGTCTGCAAGTCAATCTATTTCACTGACATTGGTTTCAACAATTAATCAGACAAGACCAACAAAAGGTTTAGTTTAGACTGAATTAGAGAGTTCCTGTATTTTTGTTTTCTGGTTCTTTAACAGAAAATGCCAAACTATGTATGAGCAGTCTCATACATAGGAAGTAAAGGTTACTTGCACAATAATAAGAAAAAAACCTAATATCTCTGAAAAAACAGACTTAGTGGACTCACTCTGAATATTACAGAACATGCATAAAAAATATGTACTTGTATTTAAAAATTTCCATCTTTGGAGAAACAATGGTGATTTTCATAGGTTCACAATGACAGTATGACCTTAAACTACTAGGAAAATTAGTTTCCTTCTTAATAACAACAATATTAATAATCCTTCCCCTAGCACCAACTGCTATTTGTGTAATTGCCATCTTTTGCGCTCACCTTTGATTGTCTTCTAGCATCTTCATGGCTTCATTCAGGTTCTTTCCCATTTCTGCTAGAGTAGGGTCAACCATCTTTAGGGGAAAAAAGATAACTTAAGAAATAACCAAAACCCATTCTTCTCACTACCGTCATTATGACATCCTCAATATAAAATCATGCATCAGCCAGATTTTAGTCTGTGTGTACTCATTTAAAATAACTCCAATATGCAAAATGGTAACATACTACAAACCTAAAATAACCCCAAAGAAAACTCAATTGTCATGTGGATTTTGTTATCAACAGAACTGAAATGGCTTGAGCATTTTGATGGTTTATCTTAAAAACTGCAAGCCAAAACTGCAAGCTTAATTGATGTGTTTTCTGTGAACAGAAGAGGTTTGGAGTTTTGGTTCATACTTGAACTCAAGGGGCCAGAAAACATGATCAATGACTGAAAGGCAGTTATTTGCTTGGCCCTTCCTCAGCATTACACACCAATATTCAAACAGATGTGTTGTAAATGAGGGCACAAGATGTAGATGCAATACAAAAAGGGCTCTGCACTGCTCTTGTTTCTTACTAACACAAAATTCACCTGCTGGAATTACTTCAGTGCTAAAACCTACACATGCTCACCTTGTGACTCATTCTATCTCACTTACTAGTAATTACACATGCATGCAACCCTTCTGCCAAACCGTTGGCAGAATACACACATAAAATACATCTTTAGAAGTCCCAGGAAGCTACATTAAGCTCCATAATTATATACTATGATATCCAAAAAGTCCAAAAAAAGTATGAAATCCATACTATGAAATCCAAAAAGTCTTTCAATTCTGATGTAGATTTAACTGAAAATGGAATTCCTTCTAGTTTGGTTTTTTTTTCCCCAAATGCTGCGTGGATATGCAACATCTTGCTGTCTCTTTTGCCCTATGAGGAGTAAAAAATGAACTGCTGCATACTGAATTCTGTATTTGCTTCCCTCTCTGCTCACATTAGAAAGGGCATAGAGGTGGTAAACAGAACACTATCTACTTAAACAGCAAGAATAGGTGAGGCAAAGTTGCAGCAATGAACCATTCAGTTAAGAAAGGGTTCTGAACACACTCCAATAACATGCCATAATAAAGTAGTACATTACTCTGGTCGTACCTGTACATAAGACCAAGCATGTATGAAATCCCATCAGTAATAAACAGAGTAGTTTTTTAATGTTCTCCTGTTTTCAAAAGGCTGGTGAACAAGTTCTTCAATACTACCTCCTGAATCACAGGACAACACACTTTTTGAGGGGGGTAAAACAGCTGCATTTAATACTATTTTAGTCTTACTTGCTGCACTTGATCAACCCAATTCATGAACCTAAAATAGGTTTGATTTATGGTTACTTCCCTATATTGTAGCTAATCTGTTATTACTTTGAGCACCTTGAATGGTAATCAATTTCTGGTATTATAGGCAATATGTCACACTTTGGGGTCACTTGGCAACTGGGGAAGGGTAACTGTTGTAAGACTGAACGTTGAATACAAATTCGTAAATTACTTTCTTCATATACCCATGGTTTACAATCTTAATTTTGCATTTCCGTAGGCTGTACTTCCAGTGTAAGAAAGGGACAACACTTAAACCATCTGCATAAACTACTGAGTGGACAAAGAAACTCTCAGGGCAGCTCATTATGCATTTCATGAGAAGTGGCTTCATTTTGTCACATTTGCCCAGAAAAAAGTTTTACCATCAAAATCCAAAACACATTCACAACAGAAAATTAATGGCAAACACTATCACTTTATTCTCTAGGCTAAGAATTTGTCATTGCTTAGATAACAAACCAAAAAAGCAGCCACTTAATGACTGCTCAGCTTGAATGGAAATGGCAGTGTATCACCACGAGGCTTATCCTTACAAGTATTTGCTCTTTTAATCTTTATTACTTCCCTGCCTTGCATCAGGATCTGCAAGCCAGCCTGCTATCACAAGTTTTTCTTGAAGTTACCAGGATGTTGTGGTAACTCACACACAAGCAAAAGACAAAAGTCACAAGCTAAGTAAGAAACCAAAACATGTTTTTTCATGTTTAGGGAAAACATTACTGTAGAGACAGCAAGACCTTACAAAGAACAAATACACTCTATTTTACCAAAGTCGCCTAACTTGAAACTTAAAATGTTAAAAATCCCTCAGAAGATTGGTCACTTCTATAGAAATATAAATGGAAAAAATAAAATCATAGACCTGTCAGTCCAACTCCTGAAGTTTAACCCAGGCTTCCAGAAGAACTTAAAGTTCATCCTGAGAAACATTTCTGGATTTCAAAAATAATTAATTCTAATACTGCTTATGACAGACAATATTAATATATAAAACCCAGTGTATTCATCATATGGATGATAATTATCAGAGCAATTAGCTATCAACTCATTAACCATATCAGAAAGATGCTTCTTGAAATTCCTTTATATATAGTTTACTAGAGCACAACCCATTCAAACTTTTTTAAAGAATTCTCAAGATTATACAAACACAAACATGCATTCCCATTAAACTATGCAAAGAGGAAGGATGCATTACATTTCCCTAGCAACAGGACACAAGGAAACCTCCTGAAGCTGTGCCAGGGGAGGTTCAGATTAGACATTAGGAAAAATTTGTTCACTGAAAGAGTGGTAAAGTATTGGAATAGCTGTCTATGGAGGTGGTAGAACTGCTGTCCCTGGAGGTGTTCAAAAAACAAGTAGATGTGGCCCTGAGGGATATGACTTAGTGGGCATAGCGGGTCAGGCTGATAGTCAGGCTTAACGATCCTGTAGGTCTCTTCCAACCCGAATGACTGTACGAACATCTTAAACAAATGAAGTTTCCATTATGTCGGATGCATTCTGTCCTCAAAAGACACACAACAATGGTGACATACTACGTATCAGCAGCCACACCATCCTCACTTATAGTACAGCTCCTATGAAGCACAGCAGGTACCATGAAAGCCCGGAAAAGCGTGGCAGGTCCCAGGTAACTGCCAGATTCTGACTGACTCACAGTGACAAAGGCAAAAGAAGTACTGTCACTTACTTAATCAATATTGGCTTTGTATAGCATGACTGACAGAAGAGATCAAGCACAAGCAAAAAGCTCTAGTACGAGGGGGATTTTAAAGTCAAATATTTTCTCTACAATCCTGCTAAAGACTAACAACCCAGAAAACAAGCTTCATCTTCCCAAACAAAACCCGCTTTCCTACAACATTTGCGATAGTTATTCAGACTTCATAGATCCGGGACACGGAACCGGACACGTTGTCGCAGACGCTGGGGCTGTGGAGCGGGAGGAGAGTCCTCCGTGAGCTGCACGCGTGACTCAAGGCTTCGGGAAGCGAACCTGTCTCGGGCCTCTGTGACCAGTACCCCGCCGGAGCAACGACACGGCCGCAGCCGGAGCGCTGGAGAGGCGCCCGCCATGCCCCGGCCCGCCGCTGGCCCCGGCTCTCGAGCCTCTCCCCGTCAAGGACCAACCACCACTCAGAGTACACAGCAGCCCCCGCCCGCAGGTGCCCCGGACCTTCCCCTCCCCGCCAGCGCCAAGAACCTTCTCCAGAGACGTCTCCATGACTAGCGGGGTCCCCGGGACGCACCGCCTCCCCAACAGGCACTTCCGCCTCGGCGCGGACCGGCTCCACGCTGGCAGCGCTGACGAGGCCGCGGCGGGCGGGGCGGGAACGCACTCCCCTAGGGAACGGCGGCGAGCCCGCCCCGCGGCACAGACCACGGCGGCGGTGGGGAGGATAGGGCTCAGGCCCAGAGCAGACTCAGCCCCAGGCGGGGCCCGGCGCTATGCAGCGGAGCCTTGCGCGGCGAGGATAGGTGAGCGTGGCCCGTGTCCGTGGCCCTGCCCCGCACACGGCCCGCGGCCGCCTCTGGACCCCCGGCCCTGTTGCGCCAGTGGAACAGTCGCTACCACGGAGGTGACAGGTACCCGCGCATGCGCGGTGAGCGCGGTCCTGGTAGTCTTCGACCGCTGCCGGAGAGGAGTAGGCTGCTGCGCTGTAGTGCAGTCTGATCCGTCGGGTTCGAATTCCCGTGGCGGCGGGTCGCGGCTGGCGAGGCGGCGGGAGCGCAGCGGGCTTTCGTCAGACAGGTGGCCCACGGAGAGGCAAACTCTGTTTTCCAGAGCTTTATTTCTGCTTTTCAAGCAGGAACAAAAATTGGTACCTATTCCTCTTTCTTCTAGCGCCATTTATACTATTTAACCCCACAACGTGCAGGTATCGTTCATGCTGTTTCTCACACGGCTGTGTCTGCTTTCCAGTGTAGGGACAGCTCAGAGGCTCTGACAACTCTGTGAATGGGACTGCTCGCTCTACTTTGTTACTAAAATACATTTCAATCTACAAGCTACACATACCTACTTACAGTACTTGCTGGAAGACTTTGTGATAGGCTCAAACTCAGTTATTATTAGGATACAGTGAACTACTTCATCCTACCTGGAGATGGTTCATATGTCAAACCTGAGCCTATTGCCAGGCCTGAGAAGAAATTCCCTGCTCTACCAGAGCTGTTAATTTCTGTCAGTGGTCTTGTAGTACACAGGCTTCCCTAGCTGTAAGGGCACTGTGTGGACTTCAGATCCTGTTAGCAGCAAGAGTTCTGTGTGTACAGTGACATGAACTCGAGTTTCTTATTAAATGTGAGAAACAAGCCCACACAATTTTAAAAGATTTTTCTGGAGACAAATTCAGTAGACCAAAGGACATACAGTGCTGGGTACATACAGGGGGTATGAACAAAACAAAGTGGATCCTTCCAAGGCTTTATAGTGTTTTTCACCCACACACCCATTTGAGCTTTTTACGTTGTTTATGTAAAGGGGTATCCTGCTTGAAATGTACAACCTTTTGATCCTGTCCATATGGCGTTATCTCTCCTGTCACATTACAACAGATAATGCTTTAGCTGGAGCAATAAAACTCCTTCCTCCCATCAACTTGTAATAAAGGAGCTTATTTAACTACTTACAATATTTAATAGTAGAAAAGGCAAAAGCAACATTTATATCCTTATTAATCACACTAAATATGCATCACCTCTGGGTTTTTCCTCAAACTGCCTCAGTAGCAGAGGAACCACGTGTGTTGCCGCTCAGGTGGCATCAGCCCTGCTCTGCAAGGTAACCTAAACGAGACTGCAAAACAGCAGCAAAATTGGAAACGAAAAAGCTGTGACCGACTCAAGTGAGCAAGCAACAGGAGGTGCTTTAACGACAATAAGCAAACAGGGCCTTCTTTTCTCTTGTCCCTGAGTTGCCGCAGCAGTACTGAGTGGGGCACTTCACACCAAAGCCCAGTGACGTTCTTCCGAGTGAACACACAGTCGTTTCAAAGAGCGCCAGCAACCGAAGTGGGGGAAGGGGGGTTGCCCAGCGGTAACCAGCGAAAAGGCGGCGGTTCACCCAGCAGAGGCAACACCAAGGGGAGCTGGCTCCGCGGAGTTGGCGAGGGCTGCCGCGGCGGGCGGGCCCGCGGAGGAGGAGGAGGCGGCGGCGGCGGGCGGAAGCGGTGGCGGGCGATGGCTGGGTCGCTGCTGCGTTCCGGGGTGCAGCGCTTCCCCTGGCTGTGCAACGTGCTGCTGTATGGGGGGCTCTTCGCGGCGGGGGACGCGACCCAACAGCGGTGGCGGGGGCAGCAGCCGCACGACTGGGCGCAGACGCGGCGTGTGGCGCTGGTGGCTCTTGCCTTTCACGGCAACTTCAGCTACGTGTGGCTCCGGGCGCTGGAGCGGGCCCTGCCCGGCCGCCGCCCTCCCGCCGTGATCGGCAAGGTGCTCTGCGACCAGCTGCTCGGCGCCCCGGTCGCCGTCCTCGCTTTCTACACAGGTGAGTGCCGCGGCTCGGCACGGCTGTGGAGGAACAGCGGGTGTCCCTTGGCCGTTTCTCGCACCCTGGCCGCAACAGTCTTAGAGAGCGGCGCTCCTTACCCCGGGCAGGACGGGGCAGCTTTAAAGATTAGTGTCTGAGTCTCTCCCCGAATGTGTGCGTGGGACAGCAGTAGCGCTGTCAGTGCATCCTGCCTTGTGCTGCATGGACCCACCTTGCAAGGGTGGTACTGTCCGTGTCTGCTGGAATTGCTCTGCTCAGCCCTCAACATCAGCTGTCGGTCTCAAAACGCAACTGTGTCAGGAAATGCTATAATACATCAAATACACTGTACCATCATCTGCTGTGAGAGGAACAGAGCTTACTACTGGATCTCAAGAGGTGGCAAGTAAGGAGACTTTAGAGAAGACTAGTATGTATTTCTAAAATAAATGTAGGGGAACAAGAGAAATTACATGTGTGACTACTGTAAAACTCAGTTTAAGCTTCATGTGGAAGAAGACCTAGACTTGTATTGGGAGATATGTTTTTTATGACCCCAACAGGGCATTCATTCATTTTGTGACTGAAATGAAGGAAGAAGTCAAACCGCAGGTACTCTAAAAGCCCTATCTACAAACAACAGAATGTAAGCAGAGTGTTGCCAAAGGACCTGAAGGATTTCACAGACCACAAAAAGAGATAATAGCCTTATGATGTGATAGGAAAATAATGTATGTGTTGAGAGATTCTGATAACCTCATGACATGCAAATATCTAGAAAGATAGCTGAGCTGGACTGAGTAACTTCAGGTGCTTATGTTTGAATGCATAGCTTTTGGGTTTAGATTGATTTGTTAAAGGCATGTGGTCTGCTTTTGCTTAATATGGACCACATCTAACAGCTAAGTTTGTGATCTTTCAAGGGCTGCTACATCTCTTAGAAAAATGTGGCCTTATTTTGACGCATGAGGATTCTCATAACATGAAATCTCATTTAAAGGGTTCTAACTAATAAAACCCTTTAAATGGTATTTAGTGTGATGGCAATACATTCAGTTAATTTATTTCCTGATTCTATGTGTTTAATGCATAATTTGAAGTCATACCACTTTTCTTTTGATCTTAGGTTATGATGGGAGCCCATTGTGAGGTTGTGTTTTCCTAGAATTGAGAGGAGTTTGCATCAGTTATAATTTATTTATAATTTTGGAACATTGTATGTGGAGGGTTAAACAACTGGGGTTTGAAATGGTTCTGCTTATTATTTCTAGAATTGGAATTTGATGTAGTTATTTGTCAAGGTAAAAAAATATCACACATGGATTATGACAAAAAACCTTTTAAAGATTAGGTGCTCTTTTCTACTGACTTCAGGGATCTGAGCCACTTATGACAATTCAACAAAGTTCAGAATGCCTTACTCTCTATCGTATGGGTGTAAAAGGTACTTGCATCATATCTGTCCCCATGCCATACCACTGGTGAATTATGTCACAGTGGAACTGATTTGTTATATACAGTATATTCTAGCTTATCTGTGGTGTCAGTGCTGAGCCAAGGCAGTAGATGAGGCATGTAGCTCTGGTGGGTAGCCAGAATAGTATTTTTTTTCTTTGTAATGATACCAGATTTTCTTTCAAAGCTACTGTAATTTTGAGAAACAGATTGGGGTATCATTCATATTTTATGATGTAAATATTTTGTCACCAGGTATGAGCATCCTTCAGAAGAAAGAAGATATCTTTTCAGACTGTAGAAAGAAATTCTGGAACACGTATAAGGTGAGGCAAGCAGTTTGTTTATCTCCCAGCTAAGCAAAAAATAATAATATTGGATGAAGTATGTGAAATGTTCTTCCAACAGTCTCTCTCACTCCATTATTTGTTTATGGGTAGTAAGCTTTAAGTACCAGCAGTAACGTGAACTCAATGCTGTCTGGAGCAGACTCTGCTGCCAGAGGAGTGAAATGATGCCTTTTCTAATATACATAACTCTTGCACCCAGATCTGTTTGAATGAGAACCGTACAGCACTAATGAAGATGGTACTACTTTGTGTGTTAAGAAGTACCCAGACACCAGTGTTTAGTTAGTAATGCTGCCATTGACAGCTCTTAACCTGAACATTACTTAGACATTGGTTTTAAATATCGTTTTCTGCCTATGCTTTTCAGTGACATTCTTCTCACTTTCAGAAACACAGTCTCTTGTTTTAAGATGACTGGGGTATAAATAGATGGGTCTCTGCATACATGGGAAAAAGACACACATACTTCCTCAGACCTGGAATTAGAATTTTAAAGATTTCTCGGACACAAAAAGGATGATAGATTAGCATAAAAAATATAATAAAAGGAGAAACTGTGACGCAGTATGAGTTTCTCTTCGGACTGTGGAACTATATAGGTAGGCTAGAAAAGGATTCTTTTTATGCCTTTGGAGGATGGTTCCAAAACCAGTTCTGAGGTTTCTGTTGACCTTACGTTATATGAGTAAATTATCCATTGATTTATGCATTGAGATATGCCTATATGTATGAGTACTAGAAGTAGCAGTGCAAGTGTGAAACAGTGTTCTGTGGTATTTTACATTCATGGCTGAAAAAAAAATGTTAATATATTTAAACATTCATTCCCCCATCAGATAAATGTACTTATGTATTCGGTGTTGGGTGGCTATGAAGGCCTAACTATGCTTAGATATTATAAAATTAGGATAATGTGTTTGAGACAGGTCTAGCATAGATGTTCATGAAGATGATTAGAAGTTTATCATTGCAAGTTTTTAGGTTTAGCAGCTGTACTTAGAATTGAGCAGCTGCTATAAGCTTTACTCAAGTATGTTTCCATCTTTGCTATATTTGATAAGAAGTTGATCTTTGTTCCTGAAGTCTGTAAGAATAACAAATTGTTTGTTTTCATTTCAGACAGGACTGATGTACTGGCCTTTTGTGCAGGTGAGTTTTTAGGGTCAAACAGCATGCCTTTCTTTCTCATGAAACCTGATCCAATGCATTTATAGTACATGTAACCCAGTGAGAAGTCAGTGGAGTTGTTGGATGTGTAGGTTTTAAGACCTAATAATGCCTGGAGCACTAACTGAGCTCTTTCTCCTTCCAACACAGCTGTCAAACTTCCTTTTGGTCCCTGTTTACCTGAGAACAGCTTACACTGGGCTCTGTGGCTTTGTCTGGGCTACCTTCATTTGCTTTTCTCAACAGAGTGGAGATGGCACAGCAAAATCAGCATTAATGTGGCTCCAGAGTAAGAAGGGTAATGCAGAAGAATCATCAGACAAATAAGAACTTCTGAACACATTCTAAATTGTTAAACTAAGTTTATGCAAGTCAGTTAACTGTGCTGCAGGCTCATTGCTTTGTTTAAGCAGTCATCTCAATATTTGTTTGGTAGTATAAGCAGTGGAACAGTTTGTGCTTATTTATTTTTCATAAAAGAGGCCAATTGCATATTGGCATTTAAATATTTTCATGCTGCTAGTCCATCTCTTCTGGGAACAGCTGACTTATGGGGCAGTGTATGCATTTGCACATCATGTCAGACTGTCTCATTGGAGAGAAATATTAACTGCAACTTAATTTTCAAGAAACCTGTAATTGCTAGAAAAAGTGGAACAGAAAATTGAATGATCAGTTGTTGGACTTCATGATTGTTATCAGTGCAGGATTGCTTTTGCAGGACAAAAAACAATGGCTTTCTTATCAAAACAGTGGCATCAAATATGTTCTATTCAGAGAAAACAAATGTGCTGTGTTTTGTAGGGACCACTTTTCTCTAGGGGCACACTTTATTCTTTAAGGAAATCTACATAGCACGTTAATTATTTCACAGAGTGTACAAGCCTAAAATGTATTTGTACAGCTTTTTTCTTAACTGGGAGAATAAAAATAACTTAGGTTGGAGGTCTTGGAGGTGGATGCTGCATATTGACACTTGAGGAAGCGTCAGTCAAAAGCAGCTCCTGCAGGATGAGCCCTGAAGCTCTCTCAGTGCAGAGAGCTTCTGTTACTTGTGTCAACAACTTCTTTCCTCTGCAAGGGTCAAAGTTTGTAGTGTACATAGGAATATTGATGCACATTTATTATGAATGGGATTTTATCCCTTAAAGTTACTGTATTACAAACTTGAAACAATATCTGATTTAACCCATTTGATGATGCTTGTAATGAAAAGACTCAACCCTTTTTGTTACAGTCATAATTAACCACTTTGAGGGATGTCTGAATTCCTCTGTCTTGTGTAAATAGGAAACCAAAGCCTGCTTAAAGTGTAAGATACACATTCCTTTGGCCAGCAATTGTAGTACTTAATACATTGGTTACAATTGGTTCTTGCTGTGGAAGCCCAATCCAGGTAAAATAAACTTGTTTGGCATGACCCAGCGGTCAAGAGTGATGTAAAGTGCCCTTATGGCCGTTACTGCAGGGCTACAGCAAATGGGGAAGGTAAGTGACAGGGAGAGCTGCTTTGCTGGCAGACAGGTGAAAGAGTCAGCTTTCCTCTCAGAATAGACAAGTCCCTGCAGTTACATTTTCTAGATTGTACCAGCAGACCTTGAAAGGACACCTGCCTTAAGGATGAATTAATTTTAATTTACTTCCATCATATGTAGTGTGAACATCTGCGTCTTGGTTAATCATAAGCTCTCTTTACAGTCAGTGGTGGAAAACAGTTTTAGACATCTGGTTTAGCGCATGGTGAATTGTGCACTGTGTGAGTTTTTTTCTTTCCTTTGGTAGCAGAGTCTCAGACAACTGGCTGCCTTGTAGAAATCTTCACTATAGGTGCTTGGGTTTGGTGAGTCAAATTCCCCTGCTTGGTGTCTATATCCCTATGGGAGCAATTTATCAAGTATTGCAGCATGAATCCCACATTATGAATTGGGCAGTCCTTATGCTGAACATCCCAGCAGGAGTAGAAATCCACAGAGGAAGTAACCACATGTTATCTATGTAAAAAAAATGGAAAGTCAGTGAACAGATGTTTCATACAGATATAGCTATTAAATTATTACTGTGAGTATAAAGGCCTCAGGATAAGGAAATAATTTTAGTGGTTTTTTTCCTGTTGATGTTTTTTAGGATCAAAATGGTATTTTAAAGTCTGTTCTATGCAGTAAGACTTAGAAATTTCAGATAAGATGTGGTAGTTAAGGATTTAACTTATTTTACAGATGCTATTTATTTTTATTTCTGCTTGTGTCTTAAGTATTTAATGATGAATATAATTCATTTGGAGAAGGGAACTGAAAAATAAAGACTTGAAAAGGAGAGTGAAGTAGTGAAATGGCATTGGTCTGCAGTAAGCAATATGCAATGTTCTGCTGCTACTCAGCATATTTCTGCATGGATGTAGTTAGTAAAACAATTCCCTGGTGAATCAAGAATTTAGAACTGTTCTCAAGATCTTCATAATGCCGTTGCTTCTCTTCAGCAGGAATATTTAGTGAATGGGAGGCGCATATTTTATTTGAAACAGCTGAAAAGATTACACAAGCTAGGCTTTACTGCTGCATGCTTTTGTGCTGCTAGCTTTTTGCAAGGGAATTTGAGCTAAATTCTGCTTTGTCTTCATATTTCTCTTGACTGTAGACTTCAGAGTTTATCTCCATATTTCTATTACACGAAGTGCAGTTCTTTCATATAATGGATGCTCGTATATTTCAGTAAACTCTAGATTCTGCATAATCCTTTCACTTCTGTTTCTCATGTGAAGGTACTTGACAGTTAAGTAACACAAGTCCTTTTTCACATTAAAAGGCTGTTGTTTTGTTCTTTTTTTAAATCACAGCACTGCTTGATGTTTGAGCATTTCAGACCCATATAATACAAACTAATGAAGCTGTGTTGGCACAAATTGTCGGTGTACATGAATTAACATGCCTTCTAAAGATTTTCTGCCTTTGTCAGTTTAGTTTGAGGACTAAATTGTTATTAAGGACTTTTTTTTTAACTTAGAAAATTAATTTTACAGGAAAACCAGAATAGTTGAGGTTGGAAAGGACCTGTGAATGTCCAGCCCAGGATATCTAGTCCAACCCTATGTGACACATACATAAACTTTTTTTGCTACTTGTAGTAATTCTTTAAAAATAAATGTTAAAAAGTGGTTGAAACTTGTCCTGATATCTCTCCACCACACTTTCAAAAATAGTCATAAGGGATTTATGACTATTTCAAGGAATTGCACTGATGTTATTGCCAGCTGAGCATGCAGATTTCTATAACCAAAGAGATGAACACATCATGTAGGTACTCAGAAAGGAGACAACACACTGCCTGCAGCTAGTAGGCATGCATTCAGGTGACATTTTCTTGGTATGGGTCCTCTCTCAGAGCAAATGAGATAAGAAGATACTTAGATCAGCTGCAGTTCCAGCTTCTTGTTCTGCATAGCTATGGAGATGTAGGGTCTTGAATTCGATAAAATAAGGATTCAGAATGTATTTTTCTACTGCAAATCTTTTATGCAAATGAACTCCTTCTGCTTGTAAGTATGCAAAACACATCCTTCTTGGCTTGGAAAATTCACCAGAAAGCCTCTTTTTTTTTAATCCACACCAGAAACAACCATCCAGTAGCACATTATAAAATAACCAGTTTCACAGTGCAGTGAAGATGAAACTGCCTGTAGTTTGTTACCATATCTGGTACACTAAGTTCTCTCTATAACACAGACTTCAAAATCTCTGCAACCTTAGCCTTCTGCTTCCCTGCTCTTAAGTGCCAGTGCTTTCTGCTCATGCATCTGCCTCTATTTCTAGTGCTGATCCAGTAAGAAGAAAGAAATTCAAGAAATACTTGAATTAGACTAAAATAATAAATTTCAAGTGGTCTGAAAGATGTCTTGTTTTTTCACAAAGGCTTAATAAATATTAAATGCATTTATCTGGCTGTGTCTGTGTTTACCTGGTGTGTGCATAAAGAAAGCTAGGTCTTCATGGACCACGTACAGCAAGCAGACCAACTTAACATCATAGACACACACTCTGCACAGCAGCAGAGTAAAAGACAAGTGGGTATTTCCCTCTCCCTTTGAAGTTAGTTGCCCATCTTCTATGCTAAAGCCAGTGGACTCTTTTATTAAAAAATAGTAAAACTTTGATACAGTTATGTGTTTAGATAATACATTTGCAAGAGGAACTAAAGAATTCAAGTAAGAAAAAGCTACCAAAAAAAAAAACCTTGTTAATAGAACAGGGGTTAGCAGTGGGGTCCTTATTGAACAACTACACTCAGTGCAAGTTGTGTGGGACATTATTGGGAAGGAAACATCAGAAGATTTCAGACTGAATTGAGTCATGTATTCCACAGCTGGAAAAGGGTAACCCTGCTGGTACTTGTGGTATATTTAGAATGAGAATGAAGTTTTTTGGAAAGGTTTCAAGTTGAAAAATTCTGTTTCACAAACTTCATGTCCAAGAAAGAAAAAAAAAAAAGATCATTCAGTCTGAATCCTTGAATAATGCAAAGCAAAGAATTTTTCCTGAATCAAACCAGAGATGTTGAGTCTCATGCCATCTTCTAGGAGAACTTCAAATAATAGAGGATTTTTTTGTGTCAATAGAAAATTATTTATGTCTCTTTCTGAAATTTTACTACCTATCTAAATCAATCTAGCTGAAACATTCTAATAAGATACTGCTACTCCTTTTCTGATAAGATCTTTGATAATGACACCAGATCTTGCAGGTCCACATGGGAGAAGTTTATCTCAGAGGGAAAAGAGGGTTCTGAGGCAGGAATTGGCAGGGTTCATTCAGAGGGCTTTAAACTAGATTTGAGGGGGGATGGGATAGTTGATGGGTGCACACCAGTGGGACAGAGCTGTGGTCTTAATGAAAACCAGGTGGCCTCTTGCTGTCCTATGGTGAAATCTGAGCACTCAGCTCATTCCCTAAGATACCTGTACACCAATGCACGCAGCATGGGGAATAAGCAGGAAAAGTTACAAATCTGTGCCTATTCAGGTGATTATGATCTGGTGAC
>VZRI01006596.1:174161-200998 GCA_013397515.1 Upupa epops | reverse complement strand
ATGTATATTGTGTGCTGTATTCCCGCCACTCCCCCCCCTCCCACATACCCTTTCTGTTCTGGAAAGTGGGGTACAAGTGTGTGTGTGTGTGGTGACATTGTGGTTATGAGTGTTAGTGTACACTCTCTTGTCCCAGAACTCTTATCTAAGGCCAAAACCCAATGTGTTAGCTGTCTCCCATTTCTCTCAGAGTGTGTGTAAAGGCATTTGTGATAGTTTTTCTTTACCTTTTTAATTTTTTTACTTATTTGAGGTTTTTCCTTTTTTTATCGGTGATGGGTTCAATAAATTGTTGTCTTTTAGGCAAAGTTGCTTCATTGCCCGTTGAACACTTGGTAAGACCTCATTGTTGTGCTTGAATTAGAGGCACCAACCCAAACCAATTTCAAACCATCTCCCTAAACCATTACATTAGATATTCATAAATCCAGAGGTATTTTTTTTTATGGGTGAATTTAGTGCTATGAATAAGTTGCTTTCATTTTTATGTATTTGAAATACAGCAGAACTGTCATACGTATCATAAGAGTTTGTGGCTTTTCTTAATGTTCCAATTTCTGAACGCATCCTTTTTTTTTTACCTGCATTGAGTATTAATACTATGTACAATTATAATTTGTGAATCCTAAGAAGTACTGATGTTTCCTCACACAAACTTGTTATGAAGAAATCCTTACTGGTTTGATTACCTTCTCTTTCCCTTATTTATGTTTTGTCACTCTTTATATTTCCAAAGCATGGGTTAGTTTTTTGTTGGTATTGGTTTTTTTTTTGAGATTGTATGAGTTTTATGAAACCATGGTAAAAGTGCAGCACACAAGAAATAACTATTGTCCCCTTGGATTATTGGAAAAAACTGAATCTGTGTCAGGCTTCAGAAGTCATCTACAGACCTCTCAATCTAATGATCCACATGACCTATCCATACTTCCAAGATGAGCTGTTAGTTACAGGTAATAGTATTCAGCTGCACATCACTGATCTTCAGCAGCAGAGTGCATTATCTGCAGCCAAGTGTATTTTGTGGATACTGGGAATACACACTACATTGCTCCTTCCCAGAGTGACATTTTCCCTTGCCATTCCATTTCCCCTTATCCTTCCATTTGAACCTTCTAAGTGTTTATTGAGTTGATGATGTTGAAATAGGCCATCAGTCCAGGCATGGAGGCAAAGAGAATGGAATCTGGGGATATTGCGAGAGAAAGGGTGGGTAACAATAGTCACACACCACTCTCAGACACTGCCTATTAACAGTGGCCATACATCTTTTTTAAATAACAACTTTGAGAAAAGCATCAAAAAACAGCATACATTTGGACTAGTTCTGCAGGCATTGTGTACACACGTGATCTAAGCAGAAATGAAAGATATGAGCCCATGAGTGCACTTATGATTAGAAGAGTTAGGAAGAAGTGATATAAAAATACAAATGCCAAGTGCCTATGTGCCATAATAAATAAACACTGTGATTTCCAACTCATTTTTGGAAAATAACTTTTCATATCATTTACCACTGTCTTACCATGCTTCAGACTTGCTGTAGTCCTTTTTCACTTTCAGAATTCCCTGAATATCTTTAGGTACATTGATATCTCAATGTAATGCATTAGTTGGTACTTAATTGTATGAAGTCCTTGGCTGCCTCATTTGAAAGGAGTTTTTATAAATTTTGAAGTGAATACATTCCTTTCATTATTATAAAATTTGTGAAATACGTGAAGAATTAATAACTACTTCTCTACGAACCAACACTATGAGATACCAAATTCACATCTGCTCAAGGCTCTCTCAACACTATTACTGGCTTTTCAACCTTCTGTGCTTGTTTGGTCCCCACTCCCTTGCTGGACTCCTTAGCCATGTGGATATGATTCTTAAGGATATTGTTTAGCAGCGGGCTTGGTAGAGTTAGATTAATGGTCAGACTCCATGATCCTAAGTGGTCCCATTAAAACAAAGTAGAAATATTCCCATAAGGTACCTTGTTTTCTGTTGAAATGTATTTGGTATCGTGGCTTTCTGTCTTCCTGTGTCATCTCACTGAGGACTTAAAACAAGTTTGAGAGAACATGGTTGAGCATTACGGCAGGATACACAAGCTTCCCTTTGTGTAACCATTTTCCATCTTGTAATGAGGCCACTGAGAGTACAGATACTTGGTCATTGTCTCTTTATTTTTTTATATCTGTCTCATCACATCTCTGTGGGCTGTCTAGTCTTCCAAAATCAAGGAAAGAGCAGGTCCCATTTGGCATCTGCCTGATCAGGCCTAGAAATAAATTCTGCAAGAAGAGGACATTTTCTTTCAGGTGTAATGGTAAAAGTGCTTCTCTCTTTCCTCACCTCAGGGATCAAGCTAAATGTAAGGGTGGAAGAAAAACAAAACTCCCATGTCCACGGCATTTGTTTATGCCATTCTCTTTCAGTCTCACATGTTGAACCAAAAGATGCCATGGATAAGAACTGCCTTCAGAATCAAAGCATTGACATGCAGCATAAAGTTCCTTTTGCCTGCGCATCTTATTACATTCTGGCCCATGGTACCTATCTGCAACTATTCTCTGCATGCAGTTAGCCTGGTGTATGAGGGAAATGGGGAAATCTGGACTTCAGCAATTGGTTGTATCAAATCTGGAATATTTTTTTCTGACATCACTGTAAAAGTTTATCTTTAAAACAGTGAAGAGCATATTTTAGCTTGATGCCTCAATGCCTGTTCTTTCTGTGAAGCAGTGCCCAGTGCTTGTAGTAGAAAAGGTTTCATGCCTTGGAAGAATAATAGCACAGTTTAGGCTAATTTATTAAAATCTTTCCATTTCTGTCTAAGTCAAGGCCCTTTTCCAGTGCTAGAACATGTCACTATTTAGCTGAGAAAGGAAAAATGCCAGCTAGGAAATAAAAGACTTGATTTGCAATTAATTTCAAGAAACACCTAGGAATCCACATCATCATCAGACACTAATGAATTCATCCTTGTCATGAATGAAAAATTATTAATAACTATGGCTGAGATATAACTAAACAATGCAAGGTAACTAACTCAGCAAGCAAAGGAATGGGTGCTGTGAGATCCTGGGTCTGACCCTGATCCTACTGTAGTTAATAAAATGGCTCCTGATAACCTTCAGTAAGAGAAAGAGTGGCAATGTCTTCTGTCATGGAAGAAAGAAACAATATTTTTTATAGCTTTGACTCAGTCTTTCATGATACATAAAAGACAATATATGAGGTATTTATTCGGGTAATGCTGACAAAGAGCTGGACTGAGAGTATTACAAGTGTCTAAGAGGTTTAGATGCTGGAGTCTAGACACTAGATTTAAACACTATTGCAGCAGCTTTACAGAGACTGAGAATGAAACATTCATGTAATCAATAAGCTGTCAATGCTGAGGTTAATAATTAAGGGATAACTGTAAAAAATACTACCCATGTGCAGGGAAAGCAAGTCCTAGGCATTTACAGGAGTCTTTCAATAGCTGTATTCATTTTTTAATGATATCGTATAATAATAGCATAATCAGTTACTGATGTTTTGACACCATGGAACTTCTCAGGAGACAGAATCAGGAAGAAGAACAGATTTCCTCCTTCCTAACGTCTTAGCAAGGAGCAAAATAGGTATCATCCTATTTGTGTTTTGCTACTGATCCAAAAGATTGTGTGGGAATGGACCTAGCCTAGGGAATTAATATTCTTTCTCCACCTGTGGTATGAGAATGTCTTCCTTTTCATGTTCCTTTAATTTGTCATTTTATACTCTGCACCTGCACCTTGTAAGGAAGTAGCAAGTCCTGGTCATGAGTTAGCATCATATGCCTGGTCTGTTGTAAAGATCATGAAAGAACATGACCTTCTAGGGAAAAAATGTATAGCTATCCTCAGTGCTGTCTAACCACTTTGTTTCCACTGGATCAGCCTTGAGGTCTGTCTTCAAGTCCTATAATCAAAATGAAAGATAAAGCAGTAGGAGAAGCCACAGTAATGGCATTTTGAAGTAGGACTATTTGCCTGGAACTGATCTCAGCTAGCTGCAAAATTGCTTCCAGAATTTCACTGCCCCATGTCCCCGTGGCCAGCAGTAGCAAACATTTAAAATGTAAAAATAGCACAAGTTGCAAAAAAAATTGCATAAGTTTAAAAAATTTACAAAATTAAACTCAGATTTAAATTAATTGAACTATAGTGGTTTGCCCTGCTGTAGACTAAAGCCTAAAGCAGTTGCACAGGCTTAATTGAAAGCATACAAGAATCACAGCACTAACCATGGGGTGAAACTGAGGTAGGAATGAGCAAGTATTGATTCCATTTTATATTTAATTAATACTTTGCCTCTAGATAAACAGCTCACATTGAGATGTAATCACATTTGATAAACATATAGATTTTCAGTTTTCAGTTCCATTTGAATTGGTTTAAGGTTTAGGGAGAGGGTCTAAATCGGTTTGGCTTGATGCCTCTAATTCAAGCACAACAACCAGCTCTCACCAAGAGTTCAACAGACAATGAAGCAAATTTTCTTCCCCCTCTTGGTAGAGGCTTCCCTCAGTCTTTCGGTGGCAGAGTATACAGGATCTTTGCCAGTCTGGCGGAGACAAAGCCAACATGCCGCTGGAAATGTAGGGACACACCAGTTATGGAGAATAGGCTTTTCAAGGTCTCATCCAAGGGCTTTCTACAGGTCTTATGCATAATCCCCCTTTCTTCTCCCCTGTGGTCAGGCAGCAAGGGAGGTAGAGGGTTAAGAGCTCACCTCTGCCTGGCATCTTCAAAGGTGATCAACTGTAAAGGCGGCTTTGGAGTACTTGCCCTTACTTCAGGCCACTGCCGAGAGCTGAAATGAGCTGGTGCTGGCTTTCTATCTCTGAGCCCTCAGTGAAAGAGGCGAGGGCTGCAGGTTCACTCTCACCACAGAGGTCTGCTGGTATGGACAGTGGCTTGTATCTTCAGCTCCTGANTCTCATCCAAGGGCTTTCTACAGGTCTTATGCATAATCCCCCTTTCTTCTCCCCTGTGGTCAGGCAGCAAGGGAGGTAGAGGGTTAAGAGCTCACCTCTGCCTGGCATCTTCAAAGGTGATCAACTGTAAAGGCGGCTTTGGAGTACTTGCCCTTACTTCAGGCCACTGCCGAGAGCTGAAATGAGCTGGTGCTGGCTTTCTATCCCTGAGCCCTCAGTGAAAGAGGCGAGGGCTGCAGGTTCACTCTCACCACAGAGGTCTGCTGGTATGGACAGTGGCTTGTATCTTCAGCTCCTGACAGAAGCTAGGACTAGCTGGCACTGACCACAGTCCAAAAGGTCCACTCTCTTTGTGTTTGAGCTCCCATGCGAAGGAAGGCCATGACAATCCCCACAGAAGAGCTGCAGCCAGCCACTCTTAGGCTCTTTTGTGTGTTCCACCCTTCAGTGGCAAGAGGTGGAGAGCCATTACTCACCCCACCACCACTCTTGGGGGGTGGTGAGAGCTCTCTTGTAGAGAAACTTTCTGTCTCACAAGACAGAGAAGCAGGAGAAAGGCGAAGAAGAAGAAGACGATGAATAAAATATGAGGAAGTAGGAAGTACCTTCCCTTTCATAGACTGTGTCCACCAATCACCTGCAGATGGAGGTGGAAGCAGGTGGTCTGCTAGGAAAGCTAGTTCCAGCTTCAAAATAAAATGCTTTTTAGGCATAAAAGCACCAACACTAACACTTGAAAATTTGGTAATTTTCAAACCAAGACAATTGGATCAGGAGCAGACCCAGTCTAGGTTGGCGGAACCCCAGTTAGGTTCAGCATGATTCCTACTTTTCCTTATCTGTGACAGGATACAGTTTAAACCCCCCCCCATGGAAGCTTTATATTCTGTGGAGACAAGGGATCAAGGGATTCCTCCAGGGATAACTTTCCCAGTTCACTCCTTGAGTTATTTGAATGGTTCTAATATTCTTTATTTTCACACAAAATGTTCTCTACTACTGTTACTGTTTCCATAGCAAAGTCCATGTGGCATGCTACTGCACTGCAGGGTCTTGCACCACGATACATCTTCACCAAGGTCAGCCAAAGGAAAAGGAAAGCAAAAGAAAGGAATGAGAATTCAGTTTTAAGAAAAAATGAACTATATTTAGGGAAGTGAGCAGAAGCAGGACTGCCAAGAATTAGATGAAAGAAAACAGAGGTGGTAATATGCCCTTCACTTAAATTAAACAAATACTATGCACTTGGGCTACTCTTTTAAAACAATCCCATGAGACCTTTATCCCTCATGTCTTCAGAACTGTCTGATCTCCTATTACACACTATGACCAAGCTCCTCTCTGCAGGATTATCACAGGACATTTGACTTCTAGACAGCAGGCTGGTGTGCAAACCTGTCAGTTACTGTTGCCTGGATTCTTTTCTTTTATTTTCACTCCTGGTTTTTAGAAGGCCTGATCCACATTGCTATATCTGAAAAGCCCTTCCAAATTTCTTCTGAAGTATTAGTACTCTTTTTTCTTGGTTTTCTCTGCTTAAGATTTGAATTTTTCCTCTACTCATGGAGGATGAATCTATTGACCATAAATGTTTTTCCTTTCAGATTACTTTCTATTATTTCAGTAATTTGTTTAGTAAACATTTTAATAGTTCAGCAATTTGGTCTCAGTGGATTTTAGTGCTGGTTTTATTGGAAAATGTGTGATAGGAACAATTAAACATTTTAAAATTGCAAACATACTTCATTTCCCACATATTTTACATCAGGTAATGCCAATGATTTACCTGTGTCAAGGATACTAATCCAGAACTTTGAAGGAGCAGGAAAATTACAAGGACACTAGACTCTGAAATATTGTAATAGTTTTCAAGGCAAATTAAGGCAGTGAATTGCCATCCCTAGAGGTGTATTTGAGGGATACGTGGATGGGATGTTTCTGACAATTCTGTTATGATGATTATATGATGTTCTTGAAGGATTAAGTTCCCTTTCACTGGGAATTCCAGTCACAGGTGTTGTGTTACATTTTCTGGTATCACCAACATCTTAAAGTCTTTGCATTGGCTTTTGGCATACTGAAGACATAGTAATAACTCATAATATTATTCTACTCATGCATAACTTTCAAACTGAAGATACAGATTTATCTTCTATATGTAAGTACGAAGAAGAGGAAGTTTGCATGGATTCTTGGTGTCTTCACAAGCTCAACAACATTTTTTGTTTCATACAAAAATGAAAAACTGATTTTACTGAATTAACTTCAAAATCTATTTCTGAATAATTATTCTGGAACACCTGTCTGACACATACAGGTTGTGCTTCTGCAAGAAACTTTCTAGCCCAAGTTGCTGTGAAGGGATCTGCATTTCCTTTGGTTATTGATATGATGGACAGGTTTCAGACTGGTTTGTGCCAATATAAAGACTATACAAATTAAGTTTACTCTGAATGTGCTTAATGTTGTGTGAACTACAAGGTTTCTTCTACAGAGAGGTCTGTTTTCTCTGTCATTGAACTCGTGGATACTTTCTTATGACTAAAGCAGATGGCATGACTTATCACCATGTGCATTTGTCCATTTGCAAGACTTTTTTAAACATGTTTTGTATTTAAAACCCTATTAAATTGTATGAACTGTAAAATATTTATTTCTAGCCTGATACAGTATGGATATTTTGCAATTCTTGTGTAAAAGTGAAATAAGCCTGTGGTTCAAGTCAATTAAACAGAGAGATGTTAAATGTACTGTTTGATATAATTTGATAAGCAAATCAATCTACCATGCAAAAAGGTACTTCTGTGTTCTGAAATGGTGATTATTCTTAAAAAATACCCTCTGAGAAGCAAGCACACCAGTTTACTATATGACATTGGAAATCTCAAACATTTGTAGTCTCTGTCTGTCTGCTGCATCTCAATGCATTCTACAAACTCTTTGCTGCTCTCTGCATAGACTGCTCTTTTACAAATTGAACATGACAACCATGCTGAACGTGACACCACAGGAGTTATTGCTGCAGCCAGTTAAATCTGAAAAAGAATGTGAGGTATGAAGGAGAGAGTTAATTTATATTAACACCAGCATTTTTAAGCAGAGACCTTGGTCTTCACAGAGGCAACTATAAGCAAGAGCCTTTCAGCTTTTCTAGCTGTAACACAAAAGTGCAGTTCTCAGCCTGGAAAGCAGACATCAGCAACTGTTCATGTTTGTGATCTGGTGCATGTTTATAGAGAGACATAGGTCAGAGGAGAGGCAGCCCGTAAAACCTCAGAAGTCATATTACCAAACACATTGTTCAAAGCACTACTCAGAAAATGGACATGAAGTGGTAAAATCCTAATTAAACTAAAATGCTGTCCCAACAAAATATTTCTTCTATCAGACACTCTTTCAAGAACTGCTGAAAGCAAGAAGCTGCAGGAAGACAAGTTTAAATCTGTGTGATTTAAGTGCTGCCTATTAACAACAAAAAAATTGACAAGTTTGAGTAACAAATGTAAAATGACCCAACTGCACAACAGCTTGAGAGTTAGAATGAGATTTAAAAGAAATAGCTTGAACACCAACAGTGATACAAAAGGCATTGGGATTACAGAGATGAAATAGCTCAGTATGATGGGATTTCTTAGTAGAAAAAAGATTGTCTCAATAGGTTATCATAAAAGGGCAGTAATGTGGCACAAAATCCACAAAGGATGTGGAATAAAGCAGGCCTAACAATATTTGGTGCCAGTCACAGAAAGGAGCCTGAAGAGAATTCCATCCAGGCACAAACAGCACCCCTGGAGATAAGGTACCCAAGTGTGAAATGTATAGTACTTTCAGGAAAAGCATGTCAAAGCGCCAATGACACCATGTTTAATTCCTGATTACCCTGAGGCCATGTGTGGCAGAGTCTAACTTACAAGCTTCATAGGTTGAACACTCTAATCCATAGTAAGAGAGTCCATTATTTCAGAAATGAGAGGGAAAGGGAAGAAATCCTTACCTCCATCTCTTGAACTCAATAAACTAAAAGTAAACATCCCTGCAATCATGGCACAAAAGCCCTGTGCCAGGCAGTGGGAATAAAGGGTATGAATGACAAACACTCACATTCTACAAGTGGAAGAGTGTTACATTTCAGCCAGCAGATATCAGCACCAGGTATCAAGGGTGGAGCTTGTCATGTCCTCTTCAAGGCTGATGTGAGGATGCTGAAACAGAACCAAGGGATGTTGGAAGTCCTTTTTATATAATCACACTGTCTTCTGGTGCCTCTGGTGTCAACCATTTCCTGTCTGGAGAGCAGCCAGCTGTACGAAGAAACTATGTTCTCATGGAATGGTGAGTTGACCCCAAGTTACTGAGTGCATCGCTAGACACAGCACGTTTCAGACCACTTGCAACTTTACTACAAATGTGACCGTGGTTTTAGTGGGGGATTAGTATGTGGTTTCACGATTCATGATTCTTATGCTTTTCAGTTTCATAGATGGTACAGAATCAGAATCATAGAGGGACCTCGAAAGATCATCTAGTCCAATCCCCCTGCCACAGCAGGATCACCTAGGCCAAGGTGCACAGGAACAAATGCAGGTGGGTCTGGAACATCTCCAGAGAAGGAGACTCCACAACCCCCCTGGGCAGCCTGTTCCAATGCTGCCCAGTTATCCTCACTGGGAAGAAGTTTCTTGTGACCAGTCTATATTTACCTGGGTCCTCCTTCTGCAACCAAGGCTGCCCTCACCCTTCACTGCTTCAACCAGACCCAGCAGCGCTCCTCTCCTAGTGGGCTTCTCCACCATTTGCATCAGGAAATTGTCACCACTGCACTGGAGGAACCTCCTGGACTGGGGATGGCTGGCTGAGTAGATCTTCCAGCAAATGTCAGGGTAGTTAAAATCTCCCATGAGAAGCAGGGCCTGTAGCTGTGAGGCTGCTGTCAGCTGCCTGCAGAAGACCTCATGAACTTCCTCACTGTGATCTAGTGGCCTGTAATAGACACCCATGACAGTGTCACCCATGCCAGCCTGCCCCTTGATCCGCACCCACAAACTCTCAACTGTCTCTTCATCCTCCCCTGAACAGAACTCAAGACATTGCAGTTGCTCTCTCATGAAAAGAGCAACTCCACCACCTCGCCTTGCTGATCTGTCTCTCTTGAAAAGGACACAGCCGTCCATGTCCACATCCCAGTCATGCGAGCTGTCCCACCAGGTCTCTGTAGTTGCCACCAGATCATAATCACCTGACTGGACACAGATTTCTAACTCCTCCTGCTTATTCCCCATGCTGCGTACATTGGTATACAGGAGCTTTAGGGAGGGAGCTGGGAGCTCCGATTTCACCCTAGGACAACGAGAGGCCCCCTGGTTTTCACTAAGACCAGAGCTCTGTCCCACAGGTTCACTCCCATCAACTATCCCACTCCCCTTCAAATCTAGTTTAAAGCCCTCTGAATGAGCCTTGCCAATTCCTGCCCCAGAACCTTTTTTCCCCTCGGATAAACCTCTCCCATGTGGACCTGTAAGATCTGGTGTCTTACAGAACCAGTCATTATTAAAGAACCCAAAGCCGTGCCTCTAACACCAGTCTTATAGCCAGATATTAATGGAGTGAGTCCTATTCCAGCCTGTGTCCTCCCCCCAAAGTGGAAGTAGTGAAGAAAACACAATTTGTGCCCCAGACTCTTTTACCAAACATCCCCAGGCCCTGTAGTCCTTCTTCATTGCCCTCAGGCCATGGAATGCAGTTTCCTCCCCACCCATCAGTAGTGGGCAATAGTCATCTGATCTCACCAGGTTAGGGAGCATCCTAGTAATATCCCTGATCCAGTCTCAAGGCAGACTGCAGACTTCCCTAGGATGAGGGTCAGCTCTGCATATTGGACCCTCAGTCCCTTTCAGGAGCGAGTCTCCATTAACTAGGACCCTTCTCTTCTTTGTGGAGGAGGTTATCTTATTGCTAGAAGATTTCCCAGATTTCTGTGACCTTGCCAGGGCCTCTGGCAAGGGTTCTCTTTCCTCTGCATCCTTATTGAACTGGTTGTCTTCCAGTAGGGGCTCATAGCTGTTACTCGGCAGCAACTGACAAGGTCAGGCAGACAGGAGTGGTGCCGCCTTCTGCCATGACTCTTCACTGGGCTCCACTCACCCCTTCTACCTGGGTTCCTGTCCTCCCTGTGAGAAGCGCAGGATACTTGGTCCCTTGTTTCAGGGTCTTATTTGGCTGTTGTACAGACTGGCTCCACCAGTCTACCTCTATTTTAGCCTCTCCAGTTCTCCTGAGCCTTTCTACTTCTGCCTGTAGCTCTGCAACCTCATCTTGCAGCTGTGCCGCTCAGTTAAGCAGATAATCCACCTGCTCTCCCCGTACACAGCCAGGAAAACTCAAGAGAGTGTGACATTCCTGGCAGCCTGTCACCTGCACAGCCTCATCTTGTAGGGGGACCCTATGAGAGTTCCCACATTCATATGCAGTAGTGACGGTAGCCTGGTCTTCCTCTGCTGCTGCATGAGGTCTGGACGTGACATCCAGTTTCACCTCCTTTAAAGAGGTCCAGCACTACAACTAAAGTGTTTGTCCTGCTAAAGCTGTGAGAGTACCAAAACTCAGCCAGCTCCCTGGAGCTTCCTCGTGCAGGAAAACCCCTACATCACCCCAAAACCTCTGTAGAAGAGCCTGTCAGGCTGTGCTGTGCTGCTGACTATATGTCTTTATATATTTTTTCTTCTGTATTATTCTTTTCTGAAGGGAAGACCCTCCTTGTATAGAAACTGTTGTATTGGTATTAAATGTTATTGTTTCCCAGTTGCTTTTTCTGCCTTTTCCACGTGGACATATTTTCTCTGATGCAAGGCAAGTCTCTGTCATTTTACTTATATCTAACCTAGAGAAAGTTAACTATTTCTATAGCACCATTAAACCCACATTGTATGGAATTAACAAAGTCCCTGATCACCTCTGCAGATATTCCCATTCTTTTTAATTCATTTTTGAGGACCTGGAACCTTATTTCCTTCTTTCCAATTATATTAGGCAGTTTACGTTGGGCAAACTCACAGTATCACAGTATCACAGTAATGATAAGGTTGGAAAAGACCTTTAAGATTATCCAGTCCAACATAAATCCAAACAAACCAAGTAAACCTAACATCTGACATCTAGCTCATGCCACTCAGCACTTCATCCAGACTAACCCTGAACACTTCCAGGGATGGTGACTCGACCACCTCTGTGGGCAGCCCGTTCCAAAACCGGATCACTCTTTCAGTGAAAAACCTTATCCTAATGTCAAGTCTAAACCTCCCCTGATGGATCTTAAGGCTATGACCTAAGAGAATTCCTAATAATCTCCTGTGAGAGGCATCATAGCATTCATGAATTCAGTTTCACAGCAACAGTAGAGGTATAAGAATCCCTAATCAGGTTAATGAGGTACTAGAGACAGAGAAAACAACTCTAAAAACAACAGCAAAGTCATCTCCACCCCTCCCCTTCCTCTGCACTCACCAAGAATAATGATGTAAATGTCAGAATTTTCAAGCAAGTAGACATTAAGATAGATGATACTCTTTTCATGTAACTGGAAGTTCTTGCAATGCTATCTAAATAATCATTTTCCTGCATTGATGTACTGCATCATTAAAAGTTAAGAAGAGATGAGGACAGATCTGACAGATCTGGAGTGCAGAGCAGTCCAACTATGCAGTCCTCTTTGTTTTGTTTTTTTATTCTAAGATTTTGGTATGTGATGTGTTTTCCTCCTCTTTTGATTCCATAGTTCAAATTGCCTCCTCTGCTTCTCCCCTACACCAAGAAAAGAGGAAGATACAAACCACAAAGTTTCAAATCAATAATTCTGTTGTCATTCTTTTAAATATGAGTGTCAGTTTAGGAAATGACAGGGGCTTGTTGAAAGTTACTTTTTTAATATCACTGTGTTGCAAAGGTACTATCCACAGTGCAAATTATATCTGGTGAAACATGGCATGGAGCAAAGATCGATAAAACAGGAAATTCAGTGTCACTCTATACACTTGTTTTAAAGTAATATTTCATAAAATCACAGAATCTTTAAGGATTGGAATTTGGCAGTACTCAGTTATAGTATTTTGCTAGGTATGCTAAAACAATGCCTCTTCATTTCTGATTAATTTCATCATCTATTTTCTTTTACTTATGTTTTGAAAACATATAATACTGAACAATTTTGAAGTGCTATAAAACTTCATTATTTTTCTCATTTCTTTTCCTAAATATTCAAAACTGACTCTTTGACTATTGGACCTCCAGGATCCTTGTGAGTGTGCTGCTGTCATTGCAACTTCAGTGGATTCCATTACAGAATCAATCTAAAGTTTCTGCTAGTGCTACTAAAAGTATTTGAAACAAGCGCTGAAGTATAAGGAAGGGGAAATCTCAGAAATCTCAATAAAGTCAAAAGCTGGACAACATAACTGATTCATATTCACTAGATCTGATTCATATTCACTAGATCTGATTTATATTCAGACCAGTTGTCCTCATGGTATTCAGTCCCCTGAGCTGGAAGATAGGGTTGGAGATCAGTACATTCCCCTCACAATCCAGGAAATAGCAGTGTATGATCTACTAAGCCAACTGAACACCCGTAAGTCTGTGGGACTGAATGAGATTCACCCGAGAGTGCTGAGAGACCTGGTGGGGAAACTTGCCAAGTCTCTCTCCATCATTTATCAGCAGTCCTGGTTAACGGGGGAAGTCCCAGATGACTGGAAATTTGTGTGACACCCATCTACAAGAAGGGCAGAAGGGAGGATCCAGGGAACTACAGACCTGTCAGTCTGCAGTTCCAAACCATAGTACCAGGGAAGATTATGAAATAGTTCATCATGGGAGTGATCACGTGGCAAGTGCAGGACAACAGGGGGATAAGACCCAGCCAACATGGGTTCTTGATGGGCAAGCCTTGTTTAACCAACCCCATCTCCTTCTATGATCAGGTGACTCACCTAGTGAATCAGGGAAAAGTGGTGGATGTTGTCTACCTGGACTTTAGGAAAGCGTTTAACATCATTTCCCACAGCATTCTGCTGGAGGAGCTGGTGGCTCATGGCTTACATGGGTGGACTTTGCTGGATTAAAAACTGGCTGCATGGCCAAGAGCAGAGGGATCAGGTGAATGGAGTTAAATCCAGCTGCCAACTGATCACAAACAGTGCCCCTCAGGGCTCAGTTTTGGAACCAGTCTGGTTTAACATCTTTATCAGGATGAGGAGATCGAATGCACTCTCAGTAAAATTGCAGATGACATGAAATTCAGCAGGAGTGTTGATCTGCTTGACAGTAGGGAGGTGCTGCAGAGGCATTTCGACAGGCTGAGGCCAAAGGGATGAGGTTTAACAGAGCCAAGTGCCAGGTGATGCACTTTGTTCACAACAAATTACTGACAAGTTATTAATGATAGGACATGGGGAAAAGGCCTCACACTGTGTCAGGGGAGGTTTAGATTGGATATTAGGAAGAAGTTCTTTGCTGAGAGAGTGCTTGGGCACTGGAACAGGCTGCCCAGGGAGGTGGTGGAGTCACCATCCCTGGACATGTTTAAAAAACAAGTAGATAGACCACTTGAAGTCATGGTCTAGGGGTTAGGGAGACTGTGAGATAAGGGCTGGACTTGATGATCCTGGACGTCCTTTCCAGCCATGATGATTCCCTGATTTTGTGATTAAAGGAAATACACTTCCCTATGTCCTTAGTTCCCACAAGCCTGCCTGCCTACCCATGACCATATATCAGAAAGGGGTGGAAAAAATCATGGGAAAGATCTTCATAACAAAAGGTACCTTCATAACACCCAGTGTCACTCCAGAACCACTATGTGTCCAAAAGCAGAAAGGTTTATGCTGGTTGCTATTTAAATTAAAGTGATCTCTAAAGAGAGTTCAGGGATTTGGGTTTGTTTCCCTGACACTTCCTTTATGAAAGGGTAGGGTTTTGAGATTTACTAGCCTTTCCATTATGCCCATGCCTACTACTTATCCTCTTTAGTACTTATTACCAGGCATTTGAAGCCAGCAAAATGTCATCTGTCATCACACTTCCTCATCATTTTGTTTCCTAAGATCTTTCTGAAATTCTTCAAACTTTTCAGTAGTCTTGACTAATTCAATTTATTTTGTGTCCTCTGCAAATATCATCACTTCAGGGTCCTGGCAGCTGGAGAAGGATCAGCTTATACTTATTTTTCTACTCTTTCTATGCATCCACTCCTACCAATGAAATACCAAGTGTAGCCATTCTCGCAGTCTCAAAGTCACCCATCGTCACTGTTACTCTCAGTTACTGTTTCACTGCATAATGTGAGACTGGGAGTACAAACAAGCAAAAGGCTGCTTAGTAATCTAAATGGTGAAGCTGTGATTCAGCAGCAACTGCTTGTGTACACAGATGCATAGAAAGCACACGGCCACCTCAATAAAGCTAGCTATGAGCTCAGGCCTTGTTCAGGAAATCAGATTTTCTGAATTCGAGCTGCCAATCAAAACTGAGAAGACTCAAAGTAGTGTTTACAGAAATTTAAAAACAGGAAGAATATGCCCCATGTAAAAATGTCAATCACAGGTCACATAGGCGGTATCTTCAGTAAAATATTGCCCAGAAGACTGGTTTGATGAAGAAAGACCATCTTTGTAGTGTTGTTCAGGTTGTGTCTGGGAAGAAATTTGTAGGCAAGAAATATTTTGATAATTTGGTTTCATGTGAGAGATTATCCTTGAACTAAATGCCTTCTGTACCCTCTTGTTTCTCCATTTCTGCACTATCGTAGAATCATGGAATTGTAGAATCATAGAATCATTTCTGTTGGAAAAGACCATCAAGATAATCGAGTCCAAACATTACAGAGTCACAGAATTATTGAGGCTGGAAAAGACCTCTGAGATCATTGAGTCCAGCCTATGACCTAACAACACCACCATCAGCTAGACCATGACACCAAATGCCATGTCCAAACTTTTTTTAAATACTTCCAGGAATGGCAACTGCACCACCTTCCTGGGCAGTCCATTGCAATGTCTGATCACCTGTTCCATGAGGAAGGGCTTCCTAACACCCAATCTAAACCTCCCCTGGCACTGCTTCAGGCCATGCCCTCTTGTTGCCTGGGAGAAGAGTCCAACCCCCACTTATATAACTTCCCTTCATATAGTTGTAGAGAGTAATAAGGTCCCTCCCAAGTCTTCTCTTCTCCAGGCTAAACAACCCCAGCTCCCTCAGCCTCTCCTCATCAGATTTTCCCTCCAGTCTCTTCACCAGCCTCATTGCTCTCCTCTGGACCCACTCCAGTACCTCAAAGCAAGGGACCCAGAACTGCACACAGTACATGAGGTGAGGTCTCACCAGTGCCTAGTGTAGGGAAAGAATTATGTCCCTAGTCCTACTGGCCACATTATGTCAGTCAGGATGCCATTGGCCTTTCATGCCACGTGGACACATTGTTGGCTCATGTTCGGTTGGTTGTCAGTACTCCCATATCCCTCTCTGCCAGGCCACTCTCCATCCACACATCCCCCCAGTCTGTAGCTCTGCTGGGGGTTATTGTGGCCAAAAGGTATGACTCTGCACTTGGTCTCATTAAACCTCATCCCATTATCCTCTGCCCAGTGACCCAACCCATCCAGATCTCTCTGCAGCATCCTCTTCCCCTCCAGCACATCAGCATTCTCTCTCAAATTTGGCATCATCTGTGCATTTACTAAGGGTAGATTCGATCCCCTCATCCAGATCACCAATAAAGATGTTGAATAGAACTGGGCCCAATACTGACTCCTGGGGAACATCACTGGTCACTGGGGTACCAACTGGATGGGGCACCATTCACAGACATTCTCTGTGCCTGGTGATCCAGCCAGTTTATAACCCAGAGGAGGTTGTACCCATCCAATCCATGGGCTGCCAACTTTACCAAGCACACTGATAAATCATGTTCCTAAGCTCCACATCTACACAACTCTTAAACACATCCAGGGATGGCAATTGAACCATCTCTCTGGGCATCCTGTTCCAATGCCTGATGACTCTTTCAATAAAGCTAAAAATTCCCCTGGTGTAACTCGAGGTCATTTCCTCTTCTCCTATCACTTGTTACTTGTGAGAAGGGATCAATATCTCCTTGCCCCAACCTCAGGTAGTTGTAGACAGCAATAAGGTCTCCTCTCAGGCTCCTCATCTTCAGAATAAACAGATCCAGCTTCTTCAGCTGCTTCTCATCAAGGTTATTCTCCAGATTCTTCATCAACCTTGTTGCTTTCTTTGGATCCACTCCAGCACCAAAATGTCCTTGGAGTAAAGTGCCCAACATTTCACACAGCACTTAGGCGTGGCCTCACCAGTACTGAGTACAGGGGGAAAACCATTTTCTTGGTCCTGCTGGCTACACTATTTCTGATGCAAACCAGGATGCTGTTGGCCTTCTTCGCCATCTGAACATAGTGCTGTGTGCAGATGATCTTCAGAAAGCACAAGCAACACAGGCTCAGTCACAAGTAACTAATATTAGTTACCTGTGAAAATGTTACCACTCATTTGTCCATCCAATTAGTGGCTATGAAAAAGATTAAAGTTCCACAAAATGATCTTCTCCAGTCACTATTTGAATGCTAAACCTCTTCACTTACTAATGTCATTGTTCTGTTGAGGTACCAAACCTGAATTACCCACTTGCTTTATGGTAAAGGTGATAGGAAAACAATAGTTCACAGAGGGAAAATCTTGTCTTCTAGGAAACGTTGAAAATACTTCATGATAAAAATAATCTTGGCTCACATTTATCAGGATGGAAATCAGAAGGAGCACTGTGGTAAAGGAACTTGAAAAAAAACCCTGGATACTTCTATGCCTAAGGGGTTCTTTTTCTAAACTAAGAGTGTGATTTTTGATTATTCATTAAAAAAACCCTGTTTCTGAGTCTTGAAAAGTGCAAATTGTTCTGGTGTAAGGTATAAAATAGTATACAATACTTTCACTGAAGTGCTTGAAGTTATTTTTTTAAATGTTATTTACATGATGCATTCTTTTAATGCAGCTGTGATCAAAGGAAATAGGTTATATGAATGGCAGCCTTACCTTACACACTGAATCTATTAATCAACCGTCACATTTTAATAAATCTTACACTTTACTTTTTTTTTTTACTTATTCGTAACAGCTATTACTCACCTAAATTAACAATTTCCTATGGAATGTTTTTTTGTGATCTCCTAGACTTTTCTGGCAGCTAGATGCTCACATCCAATGTGTATAATACGGTATTTGTGTGGAACTTCTCCATAGCAACTAATGAACTCCTGAAGCTAAGAAATTCAGTGAAGCTCAACTATGAATTACAAAACTGAAACAGTCATTTCCCTACTTTTGATAGTGATTTTGGTGAGATTTATAGTTCAGCTGTGTTGCTGTTTGCTTCTGGTAAGTTAACCCCATCCTTCACAGCCAGGGAGAAGTCCTTCTCCAGATTTCCCACAAGTACATCAGTTATATCAATTTCCATGGTGAATGTCTCCTTTTTACTCTGTAGCCAGGACATATTTTGAAAGTCCCATGACCTGTTGTTGAAAAGTTGCACATATCAGCTGAGACATGATACGGTGATTATGTTTTTATGGCAATACCACGGCTCTTTCCCCTCTGCTAATGCACGTCACTTTATTTTATTTTCATTCTGCTCCGTTTGGTTCTTCACTGTCATCTGTCAGGTATTCCTCATCTTGTTTCTCTGAATTCTGAACCTGTCAAAACATAGTTCACATCAGTGTGAAGTAGTCGGGACGCAGGAAGTTTGCCAAGGGCTGGAGATGGGGAGATTTAGACTTGATGTGAGAAGGAAGTTCTTCACTGTGAGAGTGGGGAGAGCCTGGAACAGGCTGGAATGGGCTGCCCAGGGAGGTGGTTGGGGCCCCGTTCCTGGAGGCTGGGCTGGATGAGGCTCTGGCCAGCCTGCTCTAGGGTGGGGTGTCCCTGTCCATGGCAGGGGGGTTGTAACTGGATGATCCTGTGGTCCCTTCCGACTCTGACCGATAACTTCTTCCCAGGGAGGGTGATGGCGTGCTGCAGGGGGCTGCCTGGGGGGTTGTGGAGTCTCTTTTTTGGAGACATTTGAAACCAGCCTGGACCTGGTCTGGGTGATCCTGCTGTGGCAGGGGGATTAGACTGGATGATCTTTCGAGGTCTCTTCCAATCCCTGATGATTCTATGGTAGCTACTAACACAATCCACAGCAATGTAGGATTTTTAACTATTAAATTGTGTCTGGGTCTCTGGTGTTGGTGTCACTGGTTTTTCTCTTTATAGAAAAACAAAAAATAAGCATAAGAACATTTTAAATTATTGTGGCAAAGTCACTGAAGTTCCTAAATTTCACTGCTATTCATTCTACTCTCCTGACTGGTACCCCATTAAGCATGATTGGCTTCATTGTAAATTCATTTGGGTGTCTCTCTGAAATAGTACTATGTCACACTTTCATGCTATTTCCACTGTTTGGATGATGCTGTTTTTAATCTTCCTCTCTTCAGCCAGGATATAGAACTGCCCACTTTATCTCTTTCTTCATCATCATTCTAAAATACCAACTCAGATGCTGTAAATGAATAGTACCAACCTCCCATCATCTTCTTGTGGTTTTCTTGCTAACCAGCAAGCACATATCCATTTTTTAATTCCACTCAGAGATAGAACCATCTTTTTGCTTCGTGTTCAGAAAAGATCTGTCCCACTTTCCAGAAGCACTGTGGGGAAAAGAATTTGCACAGAGTAGTTACCTCTGGCTTTGTTCCATACTCTTTCTGACAGGTGTACATACTTGGTATCTAGTAATAGCATTATACTCAGTGGGAATTCAAATCGTCTATCTCTGATACAGGTTAGAACACAGTATCTTTGATAATTCTACCTTTCTACTCATTAAGCTAAAATTAGTCAACACATTGTAAAATTATGAGTCAGGCTGACAGACACAGAAGAGCACAGGCAGCACAGTCAGATAAATCTAGCTTCCTTAGAAAACCAGGATAAAAGCCTTTTTAGCTATCCAGTCCTCTTTGTATTGCAGAAGTTCTATTTATTTCTCTTATTCCCTTTTGCAGTATAATAGAGCAGATAACTGCAAAGCTTTGTATGTTCAGCTGTATGTGCATCAGAAAACTATAGTGAAATCTTTACTACTTTTACTGACAGACTCACTCAGCTACTACAAGGGCAGACTAAGCGGTGCAGGCAGTTTTTATGTTTCTCAGGTTTATTATTACAAGACAAACAGTGTTTTCAACATATTATCCACCACCTTTCTCTCTAAATCCTAAATAATCTTTTCTATAAACTGTACATAACTATTCTACCCACAGCCCTCCGTGTGGCCTCTCAGAATTGGAAATGTATTTTGTTATTTATGCAATTCATTATCCTAGCAGATTATTATCTACAAACATTATCGATCATAACTTTGCTATCCACAGAATCAATCAATCAATTAATCAATCAATCAATCAATCAATCAAAACCCCTCAGGAATTGGTTTTTTTCTTCACAAATCATGAGTACTTGTATTTTTCCCTTGTGACTCACCAACACTTGAAACTTGAAAAATAGAGACCACTGTTTTTACCTGAAAATAGCTTCAGATACATATATTTCATATTCCAACAACATTATAGCTAGACAAGTAATATTCATTCTACATTTGCATGAATTATCATAGTTGTCCAACAACTTTTTTTGTTATCATTATCCTACCATTCAGGTTCCAGCTACCTTTAAAATGTTATAGGGCATCTTGGCTTCCCAGGACCCAGAGGAAAAAGGTGATTAAGTGGCTGAGTAGCTGTGATGTTTGCTACTAATATTAAACTAAGCTCACAGCATAGGGAATAAGGAATGTGATAAGATTTTTCAGAGTGCCAAAGCTGTTAGAAATGTGTTGTATAGTAACAACAATGTTGTATTAGAAATGGTGTGATCAGCAGGAGTAGGAAGGTGATTGTTCTCTTGTGCTCAGCACTGGTGAGTCCACATCTCCAATCTTGTGTTCAGCTCTGGGCCTCTCACTATGAGAAGGACATCACGGTGCTGGAGCATGTCCCAAGAAGGGCAGCGAGGCTTGTAAAGGGACTGGAGCACAAGTCCTGTGAGGAGAGGCTGAGGGAACTGTGGTTGTTTAGCCTGGAGAATATGAGGCTGAAGGGAGAACTCCTCACTCTCTACAACTATAAGAAAGGAGGTTGGATGGAGAAGAGAAGAGGGAGATCATCTCTTCTTCCTGGTGGCAGGCAATAGGACTAGGTGAAGTTGCTGGAAGCTGCACCAGGGAAAGTTTAGGCTGGATGTTAAGAAGAATTTCTTCACCAAAAGGGTTATCAAGCACTGGAACAGGCTGCCAACAGCAGTGATGGCATCATCACTCCTGGAGGTATTTAAACAATGTGTGGATCTGGTGCTTAGGAACAGGGTTTGATGATGACCTGCCCATGCTGGGTCAAAGCTGTACTTGATCATCTGAAAAGTCCCTAACAAAGACTTTCTGTGATTCTGTTGAAAACTGTTCTGTGATTTTGGTGAGTGTTTTGCCAGACTAAAACAGCAGGTTAGGCAGAGATGAGTTCAGTCTGTTGGAGGGGTGAACTTAGCCTTGTTGTCATCTCCAAGATGAAAAAATATCCCTATAACCAGTGGAGTGTTCCAGGATCCCGGAGGTAAAATGAAAGAGTGGTTTCAAGGCTCTGTGACAGCTTTATCAGGGCCTTCAAACCTTTCTGTATTTTCCAGAAAGTTTCTTAAATACTGGCATTGAACTTGCCAGCCTTGTTGGCATTAACAATGTTTGCCTTCTATGCTTGCTGAAGCATTCCAGAAAGGAACACTAAAACAGACCAAATGTATGTAATTTCCTGATATTAAAAGCAGAGCTTTTTATCTTTTTGGTTTAAACACCGTGATAACCTTTGACCATTATTGTGGAAGGTTTTTTACCCTTTTGCAAAGAGCAATGTTCAGAAAGCTTATGATCATATGGGAAAACACAGTGCTAATGAATTGCACATAGCCACCAGCACACCTGCAAAGTTACTACTAGCTTCTTTTTACTGCAAGTTTAGTAAGAAAATGTTAGATTTTTCATTTCAAATGCCTGGTGCAATTGTGCTCATTTTCTTGCTTCTGAATGCTCATCCTGTGTGAGCATTTGTACTTATTGCTCCTGAGAGTTTCTGCTTTGGCAGCTTTACTTTAAAGTAGAACTAGGAATTAAGACATGCCATATTTGCAAAAATCTAATCACAGTCTTTCATAAATAAATGAAATCAAACATTTCCTGAGCCAGACCTGCTATGTGTGTGTGTATCATGCTATTTATATTACTCTCCTCCTGATAACTGATGCAAAAGTGTATGGGTTGCTTCAGATAAGGATCAAGATTATAAATATCCAACTTTATGCTTAGACTGAAAAACACTCCGGTGCAGATAAGTTATATTTTGTGCATATGTTGCCACTCTTCATCTGTTCAGACTCTGCTTTCTTCACATGAGGAGTGGAGGTGAAGATTCAGCAACATGTGGGAACAATGGCTGGTATTACTGTAGCAAAAATAGATGCATATATATCAATTCTACCAAATATAGACATTTAGCTGTTGGCCCAGGACGGCCAGGTCATCACTAATCTGTGTCCCTAGACAGCATATCTGCATGTCTTTTAATACCTCCAAGGATGGTGAATCCACCACCTCACTAGGCAGTTATTTGTTTGGTTTGGATTTTGAGAGGGCTTTTTTAAATTTAAAGTTACTAAAAGGCTTTTTTATATTTCCCATTACAACACTACCCTCTCATTCTGCTCACAGATCTGAAAGTTTTTGTTCTGAAAGTTTTTTTCTGGTTGCTGCTGCCACTGAGCATTTTTTCCTCTCTAATCTAAATCCACTTTCTATAATGTCATAACATTTTGTAATTACAGTAATCACCAATTGTTTATAAATAGGTATCTGTTAGTACACAATGCTAAAGTGTTTTGAGAAGGGATGTAAGAAGCTGTATCCTAAATGTAAGGCTGGAATAGGGCAAGGTGAGCATCTTGGAAATGTGGTGCAGTAAGAAGCTCTGACTGTAGTCTGCAGTGGTCACAAGAAGACCCCTAGCCAAAACAAAAGAAACCTTCAGCACTACTACAAAGATGACAAGAGTAAAATTAAAGAACATGAGAAATAAAATGGAAAATCACAAAGATCATAGAGAGGGAGGGTGGTGAGAGAACCAATAAATGTTTCAAGCAGTCTAGGAGCAAGAGGTCAGTAAGAGATATTAAAATGTTCTTTGAGAAAGAAGGAGTCATTTATTGACAAAAACTGATTCTGTAGACTGCACAGTCTTCAGTAGTGGCTCCTTTGTCTATATATATAGATAGATCTATATATTCCAGGAAAATCTACTGTGTAATACAATACTGAGTATGATGGGAGTTGGATATGAAAGAATTTTAGTTTAGCAATATAAAACCATGCATCTGAAATCTAAAGACCCGGTGTATTAAAAAAAATCCCAAAAGCAGCATCTTTCAGTCTCATCAGTCAGTTTATTCAGAGGCCTGTGGATGAGAGCAAGTCTTTCTTTGCTAATATACTGCTAAGTTAGGCCACAGAATGCCCAGCAGCTTCCATGCTCTGTACTTACTCAACAGCTTTCTTTTTACAAAATCTAATGTCATTGTTCAAATGGAGGATATTGACTGCCTGGAAGATGTGGAATGCTTTTCTTCCATATTTTATGTAATCTTTAATGCCATAATCTCTTTGTGCTTTTGTATGTGTTTTGTTCTTATGTGGGTGTGAGTATCTTGGCATTTTCACAAAGCTCTAGGACTGTTCCCATTTAGGAACAAGAAAGATGGTAGACCTGGTAGTCTAAAAGTTCAGTGAGTATGTGGGATTCCTCCTTGGACTAATTTACATCCCAGGACACACAGATGTGGATATGGGCTGCTCACATGACTCTTAGCCATGCTGTTGTATATGTTGTTCATTCCCCATGGATGAAGGTTGTGTTCAACTTCTATTCTCACTGATAAAAAGAGAAAAAAATCCCTTCCTAGCTTTGCACTTACGGCACTCACTAAGTAAGTATGTGCTGAATGCTTAATGTTCATTCCTGCATGCTTTAGGGCTTATGCACAGTGTCTTCAACAAGTTTAGATCATAAAGGAACACACAACTGCCCTCTCTTTCCAGTGGGTGTGCAAGACTGGCACATCCCAGGAGAGCAGATCCTACCTGCATCTCCTAGATCCTACAAATGCACGATCACAATCTGAAATACCTCTTTCTTAGCATGGAGACTGAAAAGACCTTTCATGTCAACAACTTTGTGAAGAAATGGCGGTTTCCATCATCTGAACTCAACAGGAACATGCAGTCCCTAACAGTTTTCCATTCACAGCAAGATGTAAGCAAGGAATCATCTGCAGCATGGCCCTGCACCCTACTGCTTTTGGCATTTCTGGGACATTTTAGCAGAAAGGCAGGCTTCTGATGTTACATCTGCTGCCTCTGCACCTATCTGTGCATCCTTTCATACCTATAACAGTCTGAAAGTGCAGAATGTTCTGACAATACAGCAAAACGTAGGGCAGCAAATACTCCTTTGTGTTGCATGAGGTGTCCTTGCTCACTGAAAGTTGCCTTTGGTACTCAGTGTAAGGAAGTCAGCAAAGAAAGAGGGCAATGAAAGCACCTTCAGGAAAAGGCAGCTTTGTCATATCAAAGCAGAGGGATGTTAAAAACATGTAAGTGTGCAGCACATAGGTAGCTATAGACTGTGGAACAGTAAGCATTTGTCTAGAATAGTGTGTGTTAATAATGAAAAGGAAATATAGTCAGTTGTGAATCACATCAGACAGGTCTCATTTTTAACTATTAAAAAGGATCAGTTCATTACCATCTTGTTACCTGGCAAAAAGCATCACAAAGAAACCTAACCTAGCAAAAAAAGAAAATCAGCATGGTTTCTCAACTTTTTGAGAATCAAAGGACTGTAAACCAAACCATGTGAGCAGTAATCCCCCAAATGGAGTAAAAATACAGCCAGACAACTTCAAAAGTTTCCACTTCAACATCTCACACAAAACTGAAAAAAAATTCAGGTTTTTGTGGGGGAGACTCAAAAATACCGTGATTTTGCAGCAATTTTGCTCATGTAAAACCAGAATTGCAGTGAAAAGGGGGTTTTTCACATAATTTACTCTTTGCCTTTTCTCTATGGACTGTATAAATAAGGTCTTTTAGGTTTAAAATGGGCAGGTGTTTCATACAGTACCATTACCTGATGACCAAATGGTCTCACAGAGGCCACCATAAACCTGGGGTCACTGAGCATCTGAAACAGGGCACAGTCCCAGTAGACAGACTTGGAACCCTGAGCCAGTTTCAAATTCAGGCATGATAGAAGAGTAACAATGACAGCACAGCACCCAGGAAGGACTTAGCAGCTGACACTGATGCTCGTGTTAGACTTCCACAGTTGCTGGTCCTGGTGTCATAATCTACCAAATAGCTGGGTAAAATACAAAGACTTTTACTTCCAAAATTACTGGGATGATATAGCTTTAGGGCAGATCTGATTTGGCTGGATCAGGTATCCTACATCCTTCTTGGGTGACTGAAAGTGTTACCTCAAATCCTCTGCAGGGATAAATAGATGAATCCCTATTGATATCAGGGAGATGAAGCCAGCCACAACAGCTAAACTGCCAGCCAGCTAAGAGCACATCAGTGAGCTTCCAGCCACAGCTGGAACAAGCAGCTTTGTGCAAGCAGCTGCAGAGGTCCAGAAAAGTGTCTTTTTCAGCCCAAGCGGAGGAATCTGAGCTGAGCTCATCTCAGTGAGAAGTTTTTCTTTCCATTCCTTCCAGTCTACATGAAAGAGCATCATTACCTGTTGCTTAGTTGACTGAGCATGAAGGAAGATTTATTTTGCACATAGAAGGTGTGAGCATCATTCCCTTTGAAGTCAAAGCCAAGCTCTAGACTCTGATGGTAGAAATATCAGGAGCATCATTAGTAACTTCCCTATTTCTTCAGCACACAGTTGAAAGGCTGTTGTCATAGTGATTTTAAAACCTGTGCTTTGAAATTGGTTTAGATACTCTTTTTACACTTAACCTCACAGGTTTTCATCTGCTTTGTTTACAGCTCAAACTGCAGATTTTCCCACATTGAGGTTCTTTACATTTATTTCCTTTTACTTAAGGTAAGCAAGGTAAAATCAAAGTGCCTGGAAATACTGAGTGAATGAGATGAATGGAGAGGTAGACAGACAGTTAGATTTTCTCTTCTCATAGCTTAGTAAATCAAACTCTCATTAACTTGTCTTTTTTACTTCACATTACTTGTACCTCCTGCTCAAGGGAACAACCTTTTCTCTATTTGCTTTGAAGGTGGCATCACAGAGCAGTTTGAGCACCAGAAAAAGAAGTACATTCTTTAGCAGGCACCAGCAAGTAAAATGTTCAGCCCTGATGCTCTGAAAAGTAAACATTTTAAAATGCAGCATCCTTGTGAGTGCAGGTACGCTTTCTGGACTCTGGCCTTTTTGAGTGTTAATAGTGAATGAAAATTGCCAAGAAGCAATCTGTGTCTGTTTGTAATCACAGTAATGATGAGGCTAGAAAAGACCTTAAAGATCATCTAGTGCAAGCTAAATCCAACCAAGTAAACCTAACATCTAGATCATGCCACTCAGCACTTCATCTAGACTAGCCTTCAACAACTCCAGAGACAGGCAGCCCGTTCCAAAATCACTCTCAGTGAAAAACATTTTTCCTAATGTCAAGTCTAAACCTCCCCCGGTGGAGCTTAAGACTGTGA
>VZRI01006596.1:135686-174038 GCA_013397515.1 Upupa epops | reverse complement strand
TTGTTATAACCAAAATGCAGAACCCGACACTTAGACTTGTTAAAGCTCATCCTATTAGAGTCTGCCCATCTCTCCAGTCTGTCCAAGTCCCTCTGCCGGGCCCTCCTACCCTCCAGCAGATCAACACGGGCTCCAAGCTTGGTGTCATCCGCTCATGATGGATTCCAACCCATCATCAATATCATCAATGAAGATGTTGAACAGGACCGGACCTAACACCGACCCTTGGGGGACACCACTAGTAACAGGTCACCAACTAGATGTGACACCATTTACCACCACTCTCTGGCTCGTCCATCCAACCAGTTCCTGACCCAGCAAAGAATACTCCTCTCAAAGCCCTTTGCTGCCGTCTTCTCCAGGAGTATATCATGGGAGACCGTGTCGAATGCTTTGCTGAAACCTAGGTACACTACATCCACAGTCTTCCTCTCATCAACCTGTTACTTGATCATAAAAGGAGATCAGGTTAGTCAGGCACCTGATCTCCTTTATGAAAAGGAAAAGATTTTGTGTTCAATTTTTCTCATGACAGGACAATACCGAGACAGGATTTTGAAGCCACCACAATGTTAACTCGGGTACAGAGTAGGGATTAGAGCAAATGAGATGCACCAATGCTGCTTTTACTTAGACTGTGGTAAACATTTCAGGTGGCATCAATTGTCTGGGTGCTAGTGATAATAACATATTTCCTAGCACTTAATAGAAGTAGATGTTTGTGTTTTTTTATCAGGACTGGATTTCAGAAGATTTCATGGGTAACCAAATATATAAAACCTGATGGTTCCTTACAAATTATTTCAGTGGGGAGGGAGAGAGGGAGGAGAATCTACAGGAAAACCCTGTTCATCCACCCCTGCGTCCCTGCACAGTTTGGGCTCCTTCACTGGTTTCTTAGCAGCTTGAGGACAGCCTCCAGTTTGATGATGCTGGAGGAGATAGGAGAGAAGCTAAACCCAGCTCCATCTTGCTAATGGTTTGGCAGCAAAGGAAAAAGATGGACTGGCCTCTTGGCTTCTCAGCACAGAGGAGGAAGGTGCTTCAGCCTGCTTCTCTCTCACACTTGCACAAAGCTGGATGAAATGGAGATGGGGAACATTTTGCTCTCATTGCAAGACCCTCTCCCATTGTACATACTCTTTGATGGTTGGCTATTCCCCCTTTCTCCTCTTAGAAAGCAATTCGCCTTCCTGCATGAACAGCTTCCATCATTAGAGAATCACAGAATCCTTAGGGATTGGAAGGGACCTCAAAAGATCATCCAGTCCAATCCCCCTGCCACAGCAGGATCACCTAGACCAAGTTGCACAGGAACACATCCAGGTGGGTCTGGAACGTTTGATTATTCTTACACATCTCCATCCTGTAAGTTAAAAAAAGAGGTGAATAAGTAAGCAGTGACAGAAATAATAGCAAAAGCAAGGTCATTACAGTAAGGGCTTCTGTTGATCACAGAAATCAGGACTAAATGGAAGATCTTTTCCACCCCACCAGTGCTCTGCCAGGAAAATAAACTAAATAACCAGTGTTTCGTAACAACAACAGTAATAAAAGCCATGGCAGGGAATTCTGCCTCCACCTGCGGTGAGCCAGACTTAAGCTCCCTGAAGCCACAGCAAGGTACTTGAAAAGGCAGGAGAAATAAAAAAAAGCAAAGGCTGCTTCTGATGAGCATGTGAGGCAAAGACAGGACCCTGTCACTTCTCCCCTGGGAAATCTTTCCCCTCTATATCTGGATCGGAAAATATCACTGTGGGAAAACTGACACAGTGACATGGAAGGTATCTTGTGAACTCACAAGATAGCCTCCAGCCCACCAACTGCTTCCTCACGACTGTGTGGCCCAAACAGGACTCATGGTCTTCCTGGGATCATAAGGGACTGTGAACACTGTTGCTCACCAGGTTTTTTTAAACAAGAAGAACAAAAGGTCGTTTTTAATTTACTACAATATTTTGCTTTTTAAAATTCAGAGTCCTTTATAGATGTCATATTAAAAGAAAAGGGGAAAAAATCCCTATAGCTATACTGAGAGAAGGAGGTTTTTATTGCTTTTTAAATTAAGCAATGATTACGAAAACATGACAGGAGTGTGTCTCCATATGGGAAAGCCTGTCATCTTTATTATTTCCCCTGGCAATGGGCACTGGATGTCCTTTCTGAAACACACGGCTCTCATTCACAGGCACAGTATTGATGCATTTCTCTTGTGAAATGTGAACAGAAAAACAGAGGGAGACCCTGTTAAATTAGTCACTCATTCCCGTCCTTACTGCTTATTCTACAGCAACACAACTTCGCCCAGGCCTTTCCTTTACAGTGCCATCAGAGGGAGGCTGTAATCTTCTCTTTCCTGATGAGTACTTAACAAAAGCCTTGAGAAAGCTGGGCTTTGTCCTTTTGAAAGTGATCTTTTTTATTTAATGTTTCCTATGTCCTTCAGCTACAAGAGTGACTAACAGTTGACACTCTGGACAATAGGAAACCACAAGGATTTTAAAGTGAAGATAAGCAACAACAAAATAATAAAACCACACAGGAAGAAACTCTGAGAGCTGGGGAATGGAAAGAAGCAAAATTCTCCCACACCACTGTCCCACAGGATACACAATGTGCAAGAGCAACAGGTAATGCCAGCATTTGTCAGTGCTACTGTCAAATCTTGAACTTCCTTGGCTCACTTTGACCTGTTCATTCTTGATTAACTTCATCCAAGGATAGGTGGTTCAGCTCATTGAGCATCAGCATGAAAGGGACTCAGACAGCTGGTCCTCTGCAGAGCATTTCTTTTTCCCTATAAAGGCTTTGGACATCTTAGAAGAGGCATTGTTATGCTCAGGTCTGTAACTGGGGAAATCCTAATGCTGAGCACCTGGAGACCCTGCGCTCATGCCAGGAAGCATGAGGTGGTCAGGGACATACACTGAGCACTCGCCAACAGAACACTCAGCACATTAAGCTACTCTCATGCAAAAGCCACCACCTGCATCTCTGCATTTGTGCAATACAAATGACATAAGAGCACAACAGAGAAGAGCCTGGAAAATGTGCCTTTCTACCTGCTCATGGGCCAAACTACCCAACTGCAAAGATAAACTATTAGTTTGGATGGTTTCAGGAAGAGAAGATACCTGGTTGAATTCAGTCACTTCTTGGTGAGCAGTCTGTCCTGGAAGAAGTTCCTTTGAACTGGTAGGAATAAAGACAGAAGGAGAAGTTTAAAAGGAAAATTTAAATCAAAACAGGTGCTAGATGTCCTGAAGAGGAGATGGGTTTGAGGAAGAATTTGAAAGGAATTCATGGTAATGTCTGGATTTAGGGTCTTGAATGTCTTTTCCAACTTAAACATTTCTATGATTCTATAATTCTGTGATTTTGCACACATCCTGGTGGGAGAAAACCCTAGGCATACCAAGAGGGAGTTTAAAAATTATTTGGGATTATCAGAGTCCCTCACTCTGATCACAGAAAATACTTCAGTCAATTCCATTTTCTGTGTGTCATCATACTTTCAAGTTACCTTGGTTTTGGTCACAATGCAAGTGGATAACATACTAACGATAACAGATAATACGCCTTACTCTCTAATACAATTTTCCTGTGCAAGGTTTTCATTTATCTTTTTATTTTCTTCTGTCACTGTCACTTCCATTACTCTTCCTGAGAATTATGTCTTTCTAAGAATCTATATGACAGCAAAAAGCCTCTAGATACTGTGGTGATAAAGACAGACAAAGGTGAATATGGAACAGTGCTATGATGCCACGACAAACGCGCATTCTCCCAACTCATTGGTATCTAGTACCTAAATGGACACTAGGACGGTCCTTCCCTGGAGTACACATCCTAAGATGTATCTGACAGGAAAAACAAACTATGCGTTTGTCAAAAGATTAATTTCATTTATAAGCAAAAGATGTTGATTTTGAGTTGGATTTTTTAAAATCCACTTGAATACATGTGCAAAAGTAAATTAATGCCCCCTCCCTGGAAGTGTTCAAGGCCAGACTGGATGGGGCCTTGAGCAACCTGATCTAGTGGGGGGTGTCCCTGCTCATGGCAGGGGGTTGGAACTTTAAGGTCCCTTCCAACTTGAACCATTCTATGACTCTATGAACTTCGAAGTTTACCTAAGATATAGTGATGAGTTGGAAATCTTCTCTCCTGGGATAGGATACCAGATATCTCGTTGTTAAAATAAAAATAACTAGGGCTGTCAGTGCAGAGAAACTGTGTGGCATTGCCTTCCCAGAGTAAGTGAACACTATTCAAAAATAAATCATGATATTCTGAAACAATCACTACACCATGGAGTTCTTTCTGAATTATAGAAACATATATATATAATATATATATCCTGGAGTAAACTCTTTGCATTCTGGGACACAAAGAAGAGTACTTTACAATTAGTCCTGACAGTGTTAATGCAGCCGCATCAGAGCGATCATTTTGGAAGAGAAAAAACGGTCTGATCTTGGTAATAAGAAACACAGGTTGCTGATCTCTGTGTCTATCAGGTAGTTTTGAGCTGGGCCATCCTGTTATGAGCTAGGAAGCTGCATATATATTGTTTTGAAATTCTATTCTACTTCTTTTGGCTTCTCACATAACAATTATTAATAAGGCAAGAAGATCACAATACTCAGATTTGCTCATGGTTAAAGGACCACTTTTAAAGGCCTGGAATTTAGTGCACTAGAGATGAAGACCTTAGAGGATTATAAAATCTTACTACCTAGAAACAAGAAACTAATGTTGTCTGAAGGTTTGTTTAAATTTACTTTAATGACTCTTCATTTCAGACCAAGAAGACTGAAGTAGCATTTTTTAATTAGCAAGTCAGCATCTTAGATGATCTTCTTTCACTGGGTCCAGAGCACATCTATTGCAAACAATCTTGTGACTTTCTTGCACCTGGAAAATGAGCTGATAGACTCTACATTAGGGGACTGAACAGCTGACTGTGACGCACAGCCCAACACAGATATTCATTTTATGAATACTGCAAGTGGGGGGTTAAAATTCTCATTTGGGCAGCAGTTTCTCCAAACAGGAGATAAACATGATCAAGTTTCCAATAAGGATGAGCTATCAATATCTGACTAGTAAGTGGTCTGGGCAAAGGCCTCTTTTCTCTGGATTGACTAATGAACGAATCAGTTTGCTTTGTCCTGTAGAGAAAAAAATTTCGAAGATGATTACATCCCTCTTAATTGCTATTAGCTAGCATTAGCCTGCCTTGGTGAAGTTAGAAGGCAATTAAAGGGCACACACCTCCCACTCCAATTCAATACTCATAAAGAATAAAAAAATTACCATTTATGATAAGCTTTCCCACTTTTGAATCCTACTTTGTGCAGAAATGAACTATTTCAAGCAATCAAATTGCTATTGGAGAAATAACATCAACCACTGCATTGTCTCAACAGCTGTTGACACAGTCTAGTTGCTGGCAAGATTACATGTTAACATCTAGTACATGCCCTCTGAGATGAGTAGTGCTACACATAATCTGGGAACTGGATTCCAGCAAATACCTTTGCTTCTGCAACTTCAGCAGCACTCTTCACAAGTGTGAACTCTGATCCATCTACTTTGTGCAAAGTGACAGCAAAATTCCAACTAATGATTTGCCATACCTGTGCTGTAGCCATGAAAGAGATGTTTTGCCATTTCACTGGTGTGGATACAGGCTGCCTAATCTCTCGGCACAGGGTGGAACTGTTCATACATTTTTGCTGGCATTTCACTTGTACTCTTTTTATTCTGAAATCCCAAACGTTCAGGCCTGTGAAAAGTACATTATCCCATTCTGAAGTGAAGCTGGGCTTTGAGAGAAAAGGCATTCTAGAATGTAAATCAATATAAGGGCAGAAGAAACACAGGAAATCCCATCTATTACAATTTTTTGGATGTCTTATGAATACATTTTGATCTGGTAAGAATATTTTCTGCCATACATTCTACCACTTTCTCTGCTCAGCTTTTAAGTAGCTGTGAAATTGACGATCTTTTCCCTTTTTCCCCACAAAATTTGGTAATTAACAAAATTTAACTTGCCTTTAAGCTGAGCTCAATTTATTTAAGTCCTTGCTGATCATTATGCTATGTCTTACTCACTGTCCCACATTCTTCTCCCTCTCCCACTATAGTCACAGCTAATTAACAATCAGGAATTGATGTTAGTGTTTTCTTTCACAGAATAGGGTACTCTGGAATATATAATGGTTTTTTACAATGCTTTTGATCATCTTTATGGTCTCGATCTTTGTGGTTTGCTCAATCTATCTAAACCTTTCTGTTAACCTCACTTAAAAGTATTGGCAATCTCCGATATAATGAGACCATTTCATTCAGTGAGGTTTGGGGTCTTCACAGAAAAGCCATGGGGGATCTCTGTACAGATCAGGTCTTTCTTTCATGACCACAGTCTCAGATCTCAAAGAAACACTGTTAGTCTTCTGATCATTATTCTTCACAATCATATTAATATCCAACAGGGCCAGCACAATTCTTACCATTGCATTATAAGTGCTCCACTATAATTAATCCTTTTGCTGCATGATTTCCCTTCTAACTAGACATTTCAAAGAGAGGAAGAAAAACGAACCTCAAGATGCACCTATGTTGCTGGCTTTATGAAGATGCATAATACTGCCGGGCAAACAAATCCTCTGGATTTGAACTGCCTACCATGAAACCACAGATACCAAGCACTGCACAAAACAGAATAGAAATGTTAAGAAAAGAAGGGAAAAAAAAGCCACCTCCTTTATGTCATGAAACGAATTATTTCAGTCTCAACCACAGGCATCATTCCATTCCCATTTGCTACTAAGAAAAGAGGAAACAGTTTAGAAAAAGACTAGTGAATTTAATGTCAAAGGTAAAATATCCTTCCTGCATCTGTTCTCTCCTGTGAGCTATTCATGATGATACTGCACTGCCAATTTGTTAGTGACACTGCAAAAACAGGGGTTCCAGCAGGGCAAGGCATTGTCTGAAAGCCCTGGAAAGTGCTCCAAAACGTCTGTAATCTCAGAACTGTCCAACCTGCAGGATGTCTGTGGAAGAACTCCACATGAATTTAAAGTAATTAAGGGACATGGAAAGGTATCTCCCAGTGTAACCAGATAGACTCACATTTGGTTAAGCTATAGACTCAACACCAGACTAGTCTTGGTTAATTTGGTTTTGCAGATGCAGACAAAGTCAATCCAACAGATCCACTAATTCAAATCTTTTGTCACTCCCTAGGAACCTATATGTAGACTTGCATTCTGTGGCTCCTGCCTTGTTCGTCACCTATTTTTTTATTTTCCTCTTATTCCTCACTCAGGAAGTGATATAATAACGACTTCTTAAGCCTAGAGTTTTCACAGATGTTGTGCATCTTTAAGCAAGTGACAGAAATGCTCATGCAGATCTAGCTGGAGCAGTTACAACCTTCATTTCTTTACTATTCCCACAGCTGAGGCAAAGGTCTAATGAGTATGAACATGATCAGACTGTATTATTTCAAAGTGGATGATCCTCTGGGCCTGCATTACTTTGAGTTTAGTTTGAGGGCATCTCTATCAGCTGACGATCCTTTGGGTTCCATCAAAAATAGCCGACATCCTGTAGTAGTTGAACACTTCTGAACAAACAGACCAGCTTGTGTCATTATGCATATGTAATTGACATAGTTTCACTTCTTCACCCAGACCCGAGTGACTTAAAACTGAATTCAAAGAGATTGTTCTGTGCTTATAGTGAAAAGTTCCTTTGGGCTTGCTCTGTACCATGAGTCTATTGGCAGAGAGAGATTCATCCTTTGACTTTCTGAATGTATCTGCATCATTTGTCAGGACATTTGTGCTTCAACTACTTGCAGTTGGAAATCTAATCTTCTAGGATGGATAGCTACCTGTTCCTTCATGAGAAGTGAAGGAATTGTCCTGACCAGTGTCCCGCTTTTGTTGCAAAAGCAATAAATGAGCAATGTGTTGTGTTCAAAGTTTGTCAAACTAGGAGAGCACAGAAGAGAATTGGCATCTTTTGTCTGCTCTTCTTTCTCTGGAATGACTTTAAGACCATAACCTTCCAATCCCAAGTAGCTATACACAAGTGTTGGGTGTGTACTACGCACTGGAGGGGAGTTAGTGTGCCTACACTAAAGCCATTCATCACTACTCTATAATTCGAAGGACTACTCCTTTGCACCTACACGGCAGCTAGTTTGCCAGATGAATTTTCTCATTGTTCCCTTGTTTTTCCAGCACTACTGCTAAATCCCTGTTTTGTAATAGTCTGTTTTTTTCTTCTGGCAATACCCACTGCTCATTAGACACTTGTAAATATAAGATGAGGAGTGGAGTTTAGACAAAATATCCCTGTGGAACAGGTGATTAGTATAATTCAGAAAATCTGGGTTTTAAAATAAGTAGATCTCACCAACTAGAGTTTCTAAAACTAACATTTCTAAATCCGTGCAGTTTTATGTTATGCAGAAGGTGATGCATTAACATTTTAGACTGTTTGAGACCTCATTCTAAGCAGCATTCAGAGGCTTGCAGGCAAATGTTCTAAGGTGTGTAAAGTAAGACTACTGTGAATCCATACAGGAGCTGCCAGATGTGTAACAGAAAGTGTTCTGTGGGTTTGTAATTGACTGGCGCTTCCAGTGTTATTTGTTGTCATTATTGACTGTAACCCCCAAACTTCAGACCTGTCCAGAAAAAATTATGGATATGTAAAGGCATTTGATGTCTGGAACTTGGCATAATACCCAGACATGGGATTACTATTCCTCACCTGTAGTCTTTACAGAAGTTCTGTGTTAAAATTCATATACACAGACCCCACTGACAAAGGCCTAGTCTTGTAATGAACTCAGTATAGGCATTTGTCTCTGTCAGGAGACATCTTGTCTTAAACTGGAGATGTGAAATGGGTTTAGATATTCTAAAGTAGGGAGAAAACCTGCTCAGTGAATTTGATCTCATTTGAAAGCTGCAGACTGACATATTTCAACTATAATAGACCACAACCAGCCTTTCAAACACATTCACTCAGAGGACATGCAACACTCAGCTTTAGTTTTTAGAAATTTTACCTTCATCTTACAGCCCACAAAACAAGTTTCCATTAATATTGTCCCAGTGCCACATCATGCTTAGTGTGACATCATGTGCTGTGCCTGGCCTGATCCAAAACACAATATTCAAAGTACAGGGACAAATGCAGTCACAAACATTACTGAGACAGGGGAAAAAAACACCTCATTGCAAAGAAACAGATCAGTGCTGCCCTAGGTGGCAAGAAGTGACACATAGGTTCTGTGCACAACCCCTCTCCAAGAGTATGACTGAGTACTGGCTGGGTGGGCATCACTGCTCTCTGCACCAGCCCCAGAGATGAGTCCTCTCCCCTCCACTTCCGTAGCTGCAGGTCCTCTAAGGACAGGACTGAGAAAGCAGAACATGTCAATGTTTGGCTCACTCAGTCCCATTCAATGGATCCAGCTAGTGAAATTAATCTCTTGGCAAACTCCACTCCTTGTCAGAGAAGTCCCCTACTGTGCACACTTGCCGTGCCTGTAAGACTTTGACTGGATTAGTTTGGCAGTACAAGCCAGGGCAAAAGGAGAACTCGGGAAGAAATGGAAGTCACCAACTCCAAGAAGCAACATTTTAAGGGCATGGCCAGTGTTACTCAGAGTACACCAAGAGCCACTGAATCTGAACACACCTCAGCAAAATGCGAAGAGGGGCAGTGAGGCTGGAGATGGTCCTGACTCCCACTGACTGGTGACGTGGAACTCAGACTGCAGAAGAAAGAAGAGCGTTTCAGCACGTTGTTGGAGGTGAAAGGGCAGTGAGAAAAGCTTATGGTTGCTCATAGAATTGTAAGCACTTCTTTTACTGAGGGGAAGAAGACAGGGCGAAGTGACAGGTGAATAAGGAAAACAGGGGAAGGAGACAGAAAGGACACCGGACAGAACAGGAAAGTAGGTTGTGGCAAACTGAAGGCAAAATAGAAAATTAGATAGGCCTATGACTAAGAAGGAAGCAAAGAGTTGTCAGCAAGGAAGATACTGTAACTTTTCATTAGAAGAAAAATTTAACAGATTCCATCAATCCATCTGAGGCTGTTTTCTCTCCATGCCTCGGAAGTGGGAATTTGACAAGTAGAATCAGTTCCCCCTCAGTGAAATTGTTGGAGTAGAGTCTTTCTTTGAAGGCTCTCAAAGAGTCCGACACCTCCCCATTGACAATGCCGCTAACTGAAGCACTCAACATCAGAGGATTTTTCACGAGGTGCTTACAGATAAATAGGACTCCTAAATTAAGTTGGCAAATTTCATACGGTGGCACTAAGAGAAGTAAGCAGTGTCGTTCAGATACTGTCACCAAACCAAGGAGGCTATTCTTACAGCAGCGTAGCTGAGGTTGTGGAATACTGGGGGACTGACTTCTTTTTTGTCTTCTCAGACTTCTCTATAAAAGCCCCCTCTGAAACAGTAAAGGGAAAACAGGACAGGCAGAGCTCCACCTTGTCCCTCTATCCCACAGTACTTTCCTTCCTGCAGTTTTGGTAACCATAAGGGGAAACAGAATCAGATTAAAAGATAGTCTAAAGTCTTTTCTATCCCTTCTTCACAAGAGCCAAGGACAGAGCAGTTACACTGTCTGGAGAGAATCATCTACACACTGCAAGAATTCAACACTGAATTATAATGGAGTGTATTCTACTCTGCTTGTTAGCACTGAAGGAGGTACATCTAATTTCACATTGGGATAACAGAGAATTGTAAACAAAGATTTAAGTTTTAAAAAAAAAAACTATTTCCTTTGGAAAGGAAAAGTGGGTCAGGTCAGGTTGTTCCAAATAAGTGTTTGGAAGACCAGGTCAGTAACGAAAATCGGTGTTGATATTATAACTTCAGAGCAACTTGAATCTGACAACACCAAGCTTTGCACAGAACTGAAACATCCAGCGAATTTTCATGGTCCAGAATGAATGCAAGCACTGTTTTACTGAATTGAGGTACTAATGGATATTATCTGCCTCTGCTACAACTCTACATGGAGCTTTGCAAGTAAATTTGTAGAATTTCTGCACAACCTCAAGACCCTACTATTGAGTGTAGATCAGAGCTATAATATAACATGAGAAGGGATGTCTGCTATAGGACAAAAACATTGCAATGAGAGTGTGTGAGGACTGTTACAACCTGCATGCTCTTCAGGGCTGTTAACATTTCCTGAAGAAGCCACTTCCAATGGTGAGTGTATACAATAGCAATACATGCCTTTCATTTCCACAGTGATAAATTCAGCTCCGGCCTGAACCTGGGAAGTGACAGCACTTCCACGTGATCCCCTGGCCACATTATCTGCTTTGCAACAACTGGTGTTAACTGAGGAGCAATAGCCAATGTAGCCTTACACTTCCCTTTGTCCAGCTCTCACACACTCCCTGACACCAGTAAATCCAAATCAGTTCACACGCGCTTGAAGATTACTAGCAAGTAGTACATACGTGCAACCATGTTGAAAAGATCCTATAGAAATTGAAACACGTGTTCCTTTACAGAACTCTGAACACTAGGCTCTTAAAGTCTAGTTAACCCAGTGACTTCTGCAACCCATGCCTGAAATCGACATTGTTTGCACAGCCACGAACTGTGCACAGAGGAGATCACTCAGTCACTGCTACCTGCAGCAGATGCTCTCATTATTTAGACAACAAGGTCCTTAGGGACCCTGAGACATACTCCCATGGCAGCAATCTGTGTAGGAAGTGTGAGTGAACCTCAAATGGCAGTTGGGATGAACAGTGAACAAAACAAAAAGGACAACAGTATGGTAACTACTAAGAATATGAACAGTGGTGGTTACCTCAAGGTAGGTATTGCCATCCTAGTGAAGGGTTTTGAGGATAAAGACAGGTGACCAGTGATTAATAGATATAGAGGGAAAGGGAGGACAGCTGCTGAGGAAAATGTGGTTAAAACAAGAATGTGGCGGTCATAGCATACAGATAAAGGAAAAGAAACACCCTGTTAATAGTACTTTTTTTTCTTAGACATGTTACTTTGTCATCTGAATGAGGAAAATACCACCCCTATGAAAGCTGGGAATAACTTCTTCACTTAAGAAAAGCAATTTGGAAGATTCAGGAATAAGTTCCAAATGCAGTTGATGCCATTTCTTTCTGTTTTACTGAGCACTGTTGTAACGATTTCAATATATCAGTAAGAGAAGTAATTGAGTGGGCTAGGAGATTATCTAATTTTCTGTCAAAATCTATGTATCTGCTGCACTCCCTGTTTCAATCATTTAATACACTGCCACTGGCAGACTACTCACTGAGAGGATTCTGCTTTATCAACACCAAAATGCTCATCATCTGTCCTGTTACATCTGTGGAAACAAAAATACATAGACTCTAACACAGCGCCTAGCTGCAATTCCAGTAAGGATATCAGGGCAGACTAAAGGCACTGTAAAAGCAAGTTAGACCAATAAGTGCTATCTATGGGACTGATCCTTCAACTGTTCATCTCTGAGTAACCTTCAAAGGGTTTTTGTCTGCATGAATGAGGATTTGGTATGTCAAGCAGAGAAAGTTGGGGGGTTGGATTCTCTGTTCCCTGTGATGAGAAATGTGACAAAATATATGTTTTTACAGTTGGGATGGGGTTGCTTGTTATTCTCTAAAATAACTAAGGCACTGAAATGGCAATTTTAATACTATCAAAATCCATTCAGGACTGTAACGGAATCATCCGTGCAACTCTAAGGTTTTCATTGCACGTATTAAAATGTCCAATCCAGCTTCACAAAAAACTTCACAGCCTCACTCTGTTCTCTGGGTCTTGATCAGACTAATGTGAGTATGTTAGCCCAGAACTCGAGCCCCACTGCAGGCTGTCTCTGTGCTTACAGCAACAGGAATTATGATGATAGGGTGGTGGTAAGGGAAAGATAGAACAGAACTAGCTATTTTTGACTCAGGAGCTAGCATCTGCATTTTTGGCCTCAGAGCAGAAGACATCCCTGGCCAAGCCTGTCACTGGGCGAGTGCAGAGTCAACTTTACTTTGGTCAAGAACCATTAAGAGTGAGAGTCAGAAAGCACCACAAACAGAGGCAAGTCTTGTCTCTGCCCAACTGCATGGGTCAGTTTGAAGTGGCTGATGTACTGTGGTCTGGAAGCTTTCATTAGAGGAAATGGTGAATTCTTTTTACCTCCTGGAGACTCTTGTTCACTGCAGAGATCTAGGTATTTTTTCTTTCAACTTGCCTGTTGTCATTAAAACCAATATAGAATTGTACAATCATTGAAACACAGTACTCTTTGTGTTGGAAGGGACTTTCAAATGTGATCCAGACAAGCCCTTATCTCATGCTCATTTTCTGTAACTAAGAGGGAATGGTACCATGGAAGGGTAGAATGGGAGAGAGCTGGGATCTGAGATTCTTCCTCAGTTTGCAACACGCAATGATTAGCTTTCCCCTTTTTCAAGACTAGCCAGCATCTACTGGTTCACAGAAGTTACTTCATGCTTACCTGTCTTCTAGAAAAAGTGTAAGGAGACCCTTCTTCCCCTTGCCAGTGAATCAGAAATCCTGCTGTCTACAGAGGATTCTGTTCTGGCTACAAGATTAGGATTGCACTGAACTTTTTCTCCAGAGGAAAGGCCACATATCTTGTTACTTTGTTCACCAATACAGAAAGCTTTCCTGGGTTCCCAGAAGTACAGAAGTATGAGGAGTCCTAGGTGCTGCAATCTGTTATGGTAGCTCCTGAAAAAAAATAAAGAACATTTCAGAAAAACAAGAAAAGAGTTAAAAACTCTGCAATTTCTTACAAATGGGATATATGCTTTACTGCCCAAGTTATTGCTTGCTTCTCCTGCTTTTCCACTGCCTTGTATGACCTTTACAGACAGAAGAGTTGTGTATCTAAAATAATAACATGTAAATTGCCCTTACCTATGTCTGTTTTAATAGAGACAAGACCTGCTGAAGGAGCATGTTTCTTTTCTTGGTAATACTGGCCTCCACCACCCTGTCATTTCAGCAGGCTTACAGTCTACACCAGGCCCCCAAAACTCCAGTGTGCCTCTCCAGGCCACATCTTCTTTCTCTTCCCTAATGCTCAGAAGGCAGTTTCTCACTTTTATGACATATTCCTTTCTGACAGGCAAACAAATGCATGGCTTCTCCCATCAGCTTTTTTTATATCACTTGAATCTCTACGGGTGCAGGAGAGATTTTCCTCTACAATAAAGGAAGGGATTAAGAAACTCAGATTTGACAGAGTAATGGAAAGAGATCAGAGAACTGAAATAATTGGTACAGGGGTGACAAATCAGTTGTCATAGCATATAGAAGTGCTTTAGAAAATACTTTAGAGGTCAGAACATAAGATTACTTTCTTCCATGTTGCTTGTTTTCCGTGGATGCTGTATAAAAACACACCAGAGGACCATTTTCCCCTTCTGCTGGAAGCAATATTGTTTCTGCCATTACAAAACCATTGCATAAAATTGTGTGGCATGCTATGTCTGATTCTGCTCTCTCTAGCACGTTTTAGAAGAAATCACTAACTACTAGTGCGATAACTCTTCAAAATTACATTGTCATGCCATACAATGAGTGAGAAGGAAGGTAGAATCTGTGTTTGGAACTTCTGGAACAGAAAGTGTACAACCTTCTGTATTAGTTAGGTGTCACAGTTTGAAAATCACCAAATTTTCAAGTATTAGTTGTGGTTCTTTTATGCTGAAAAAGCATTTTATTTTGAAGCTGTAGGTAGCTTTCCTAGCAGACATCCTGCATCAGTGACTGGACTCTACAGGTGATAGGTAGACAGAATAAATGAAATGGATGGTACTACCTGCTTCTTCACTTTTCTTCATTGTCTTCTTCTTCGTCTTCTTCAACAGCTTCACCTTTCTTCTGCTTCTTCTCTGATACATCTTTAGAGGCAGAGAGCTCCTCTACAAGAGAGCTCCCTCTCCCCACAAAAGGACAGGGTGGAGGGTGAGCAATGGCTCAAACCCTGCCACCGAAGGGTGGAATGCAAAGGAGACTAAAGCTGGCTGCAGCTCTGCTATGGGGGCCAGTCATGACCCTCTTTTGCATGGGAGCTCGAATGCAGGGAGAGTGAACCTTTTGGACTGTGGTCAGTGCTAGCATGCCCTAGCTTCTGGCAGGAGGCCAAGGAGATAAGCCACTCTCCACATCTGCAGACCTCTTTTGGTGGGTGCAGCCCTCCACGCTTTTGCTGAGGGCTCAAACACAGAAAGCCAGCACCAGATCATTCCAGATCCTGGCAGTGGGCTGAAGTCAAGGCAACTCCTCCACAGCTGCTTCTACAGCTTGATCATCTTTGAAGATGCCAGACAGTGGTGAGTCTTAACCCTCTACCTCCCTTGGTGCCTGACCACAGGGGAGAAGAAAGGGAGGTTCTGCATAAGACCTGTAGAAAGCCCTTAGACGAGACCTCAAAAAGCCTATTTGCCATAACAGGCATAGCCCCACGTGACCAGCATCGTGTTGGTTTTGTCTCCACCAGACTGGCAAAGATCCTGTATACTCTGCCACTAAGAGACTGAGAGAAGCCTCTACTAAGAGAGAGAGAAATCATAAGTAGTNAGAGCTCTTATCTAAGACCAAAACCCGATGTGTTAGCTGTCTTCCATTTCTCTCTGAGTGTGTGAAGGCATTGGGATACATTTTCTGTTTTACTTTTTTGATCCTTTTACTTATTTGGGGATTTCTCCTTTCCTTATTGTTGAGATGGATTCAATAAACTGTTATCTTTTTAACAAAGTTGCTTCATTGCCTGTTGAACTCTCAGTGAGAGCTAGTTATTGTGCTAGAATTATAGGCACCAACTCAAACTGATTTAGACCCTCTCCCTAAACCATTACATTAGGCATTCGGAAACAAGTATTCTTCCTTTTTTACACAGTATTACTGAAATGAATGATTTTATATTTATTTGACATTATTAAACTGCAGTTATCTTCAAAATTCCATGCTAAATTAAATGTTTTCAGTGTACAACCTCCCATGATTCTTTGTTGCTCTCTTCTCTGTGATTCTCCAACTACAGTAATTTCCCTGTCCTTCTCCAGGGAGATTTCCTTCTGCACTTCCATATCGTTGTTTAGAATTACTTCAAAGTCCAGTAGAAAAAACTAAGCATGCAAGGCTGTGTGAAGATCAAAGAAAAGCTTCTTAGCAGTTGCTTTGTATGCAGTAAAGGCTTACAAAAATACAGTTCTAGAAAGTCAATGTTACAGACAATGCGTCTTTGGTGCAAGCCCAGTGCTTGGTCTCCGTGAAGGTTAAGAGAAATGTGTTGGAGTCTGCAAACAGTCTCCTGCAGACAAACAGGCAGTGTTCAGTGTGATTCCTCTTTCTCACCACCACCACTGCAATGAGATGGAGTTACACTGACAGGCACCAATACCATAGGCCAGAGGAGCTCAACGCCCTCTTGTTGCAGAGAGGAAACCTTTTGTAGTGCATAGCAATGATAGAAATGCTGATCTGGAAAGACTCGAGGTAGACTCATCAGTGAAGCAGTGTGTTTAACAACTGTTCCTGCAAGAGCGGGTGTCCTAGCAAGTAGCCATACACAAGCAGACATAGGTCCAGCATTTTATCCCCTATCCTGCTTTGCAAGGTCCTACCCTTGTTTCCCCATTCGTTAGGTATTCCAAGCCTCTCTGAATTGCCTAAGCAATCCACAGGAAGTCCTGTCTTTAATTTCTTCCCTTATTTTATTTTATATATCCTTTCCCCTTTTTTTATAAATTCCTTATATGGAGTGGTTTCATAGCCAGATCTCAGAAAACTGACGACATTTCATGATCTGGACACAAACTGTAGTCTCAGTTACAGTTTCTCCTTTCAGCTGTCAGGTTCCTTACCAGTTTTAGCAGCAGTTCCCCCTTCCAACTGTCAAGGCTTTTTGAGTTTCAGCAACAGTTTCTTGTTTTAACTGTCAAGTCCTTTATATCCTTTGTGCCACTTGGATTTAATTTATGTGTTCTCCCTTTCCTATAACTAATTTGCTGAAAAAAACAACATCTTAGCATTTTCCACAGTAACATGTTTTTATTTGTCCAATAATGAACAGGAAACACAGTAAGTATTTGCAAGTGCCATCTATTTACATAAATACAGCTATTTTTCATTTCATAAAACAAATGAAGGGCTCTGGAAATTGTACAAGTATCACCAGCTGTCTGGCCAACAGCTGAGCAGACTTCAAAGCTAGAAGTAAATCCACGTGAAGCATTCTTACCACAGAGGGGACCTACCAAGGACATCAGTTACCAATTCTTTGTTCCACAGTAGACGTTATGATCTATTTCTTGTGAATACTCCAGCTCCTGGAACTGAGATTGGAAGAGAATGTAAATCCTATTCAGAAATAAAACTGGTGTATGTGTTTGATTCTGGAAGGTGTTTGTGGGAACCTGAAATTCACACCATCCTAGAAAGCAAACTATCCACCTGTACCTAGTGCCTTTTATTTAAAAAAAATACACCTCAGATGTTGGTGAAGGGAAGAGCTGGTTAATTAATTTGCACATGGGGGCTTGGCAGCATTACAAGAGTTGAATCATGAGCCCAGCATCTCACAGAAGCTGCATGATGAAGCTGACAGAAAATCCCAGCACTTGTTTGCTCCCAAAGTCCTGCCTGTAAATTGTTTCAATGATCACTGTATCTGATTTTCACTAACAGTACATAACATGGGACAGGATCCTTGGGTTTGGTTTGGGTTTCTTCTTTTGGTATTAGTGTTACAGTCACTTAATGTAAAATCCCTCTTTCTTTGCAGGGCTGAAATGCCTATAATGATGCAAGAAAGGATTTTATAGAATGTGAGCCGGAAAAAAAATGAATGATGTCAGAAAATGTTTCAGTATAGCTAGGAGGTTTTAGGACAAACAGCCTTCTGCACAAACTCAGACCAGGATTTATACTGCTCGCAAATCGCACTAATGATATTGAGTCTAGGGTCTTATGAACCAGTTTAAAAGAAATTATAAATTTAAATAAGCACATCTGAGCATAAACCTTGCCATTTTCTCCAGCCTAAAATAAGATTTATTATGAGAGTTATGAAACTTCAGACCCTATTATATATTAAAAAATCCTATTTATGAGTACATAGTTAAGTCTGAATTATTGTGCTGACTCTTAACACTGCTTTTGCAAGATTTATGACTCAGACATTTTACAACTTTCAGGGATGAAACTTGCCATTCATAAGCCCAGCACTAGAAAAACTTCTGGTTTTTTTGGAATACAATCAATCACACTTCAGAAATAGAGAGGTGAGAAAATGTTATTTTTTTCTTAGAAAGCCCTCACACCCACTGAAAGATGTTGTAACTATGCTCAGCTTTAAAAATAACTTCATTTTGGAAGCTATGGTTTTAGACTCCTTCCAAATGTATTTAAGTTTGTTATTTACAGTATAGTTCCTCTTATGTAAATGCCAAAGAATTATTTCCAGTGAAAAGCAGTTGCTGCATGCCTATAAACAAAGGAGTAATATTCATTATTTTCTTGCCAGGTGAAAAATTCTCTCATTTGAATAAAAATCATTTCAAATATTGCCATTGATATTTGCAACACAGGGCTGCTTAAAATCAAGAAAAAAGGAACTGATTCCCATTCCCTGCCACCCAGAGCTACCAGACATCAAACATCTACAGAATTAACTGGGAAAAGTGTTCTGGATATTTGAGTCGCACACCCCCTGGATAAAGCATAATTACTTGTCTCTAGAGATGGAATAGAGAGATGGGGTGTGGCAGCCCTGCATTAGAGTTGATTCAAATAATTCACCCCTGTCTTGAATTTCCTTGCAAATATGGACTTCATACACTCCCCCAGGACACCAAGGTAGCCCATGAGTTCAGGTTTATCGGTTACCGAAAGGTCTCCTTTAGTGTTTCCTGCAAGTGATCATTTTGTTGGAAGAACCATCTCAGCTTTGTGGATGTGTCACCTCTGTATCACGTTTTGACTCTACTAAGTTTATCTATACTCCCTTTCCGCCACTATGTGTATCCTCCCATGGTTTTCTTTAGACAGAAAATCCTCTTGCAATTGAAGCAGTTGAAGTTTGTGGAGCAAAAAGTCTGTAGTGCATCAGTGCCTCAGCAGAACCACAGACCGACACCCTGAAGGCAACAAGCAACCATTAAACGTGTTTATGATAGACTGATTTCCATATACCCCAAGATCTCATGTCTGATACTTTTATGACATTTCTGTTCCCTTACAGAATCCTGGCCTCATCTAACACCTGGTGTGGCTCTAAACATGGTTCTACCAGCTGAGAAATTCACCTGCCACGTAAAATCAATAGGCATGCTCTCAGAATTTCTAGCTGAAACTGATAATTGCAGCCTCAAGAAAATCCTGACATTTTGTTAGGAAGGGGTCATTGTTCAGTTTTGGGAAAACAGGAAGAAATTCCTAAAAGTTACCAGGAAATCAGCAAATTATTGTTTGGTGATAATGAAAATGTTTAGGATTCTTTTAAACAGAAAGGTTACCTAGCTCTTGCATTCAGGGGCTTTAGCTCCAGCACAGCTCCTGTGGCTTACAGTCTTCCTATTGCTTAATGCCTGAAAGCATGAATCATAGAATCATAGAATCATCAGGGATCAGAAGGGACCTTGAAAGATCATCTAGTCCAATCCCCCTGCCACAGCAGGACACACTGACCAACCAGGTCCAGGTCCAGTCTCCAGAAAAGGAGACTCCACATCTCCCCAGGCAGCCCCCTGCAGCACCCCATCACCCTCCCTGGGATTAAGTGATAGAATCGGTCAGGGTTGGAAGGGACCACAGGATCATCCAGTTCCAACCCTCCTGNCCAGCTTTGCTCCATTCCCTCTAGTCCTGTCGTTACCTGAGATCCTAAAAAGCCCCTCCCCACTTTTTTGTAGCCCCCTTCAGATACTGGAAGGCCAGAACAAGGTCACCATGGAGCCTCCTCTTCTCCAGACTGAACAGCCCCAACTATCTCAGTCTGACCTCATAGGAGAGGTGCTCAGTCTTTCCAGGTGAAAGAAAACTGGTAGCATGATGAAAATGTCACAATACAGCTGTGTGGATGAACCGGCGTGTGAAGTGAGGTGTTTCAGTGCTAATGGGCATGTGCCTGGAAATTATGTGTTTATCAAGTACAACCTTCTACTTTAGCAATTTATCTGTGGTAGAGATTTTGAGATCCCAGTTGCATGAACAGATTTGGCATTACTAAACTAGATCACACTGAAAAGTAAAGTGTTGGGATGAGGAGGAGAGGGTAGGATTATGGCAGTTAAATTGTCAGAGTCCCTCAGCACTGTGAGAGAGATCCTGTATTGAACTGCCTGCAGCAGTATAAATGGCACAGTAAAGGTTTCTATTTTTCATTAATATATTCTTCTGTGTCTTCTCATTGCTTATTCTTCTGTTTGTATGTTTTATTATGCAATGAGCAGATAACAAACTAATAATAATAAATAGTTACGAATCAGGCAACTTCATCAAAGTATGAGCTTAGGTGTAACAGGGTGGCAGTGATGACAGTGTCCTGACCCAGAGCTGTTGAGGCCATACATGAAGGCATCTCAGAGACTGCGCGAGTAGGGATTGTCTCTAGTTTCCTTCTGTCCTGATAAGCAACAAAGTCTTTGAGGATCCTTCATAGATGATGATTGATATCATTGACTGTGAAATATTGCTGGTGTGTCTGGAAGCTTCAACAAAGGTGGACAAAATAATTCCTGAGGCTCCTTTCTCTTTTGGAGGACCATTCTGTCTTGGGTAACCATTTGTCTGTCTCAAGGGCTTGGTTTTTCCTTATATTAAAGGGCTCAACATTCCTTGCACACCCCCGATCAGTGTGTGCATCAGGATACTGGTTGCACCTGCTATACGGATAAGCCTTTCAAAGTGTTCCCATGCACCTTTTATGCTTGTTGTCCCACACTCCTTGTTTTCCCAGGACCACATTCCTGCAGGAACAGAATTGTCAGGTGGGAAGATGAGAGACAATGCAGCAAAGATTCACAGCCGCAAAAATAGGATAACAAATGTTGGAATCAGTTTCTCTGACAGATGAAAATAGCATACCTCTGCAGACTTCGTCTAACCTATGGTCCACTTTTGAACCTGGCATAATGCCTCTTGTACATCTAAGTCTTGAAATTGCTAATTTATTTACATGATAACAATGACTCGAGCTCACAGCAACAGAACAAATAGGGAAGTTGCCCTGGTTCTCAGAAGGACAGGATAGACAGGCAAGAGACTTCTCCAAAGTCAACTTTTTACTCATTAAAGGCAGGAGAGAAACAAGAACAAAACTTCCAGTTCCTCTTTAAACAACAGCAAAGTCCCATAACAGAATTCCAGGTGGAGTAGCATGGACATATGACCCTTGCACTGTCTCTGCAGCAGAATGCAGTGGCAGTGATGAGGTTTTGAGAATATTTGTCCATACTGGCAAAGTGATGCGTGATATCCAACAGTAGAACGTCCCCTACATGCTATCTGTATATGGTCTGGTGTCCAGAGTCTCCACTGCTTCTCCTGCCAGACATGCAAGGGGTACCTTGGTAGTCCAGCAGGGAGAAGTTAGACTGAGCTAAATTCTGGAGTAGATTTCAGTAGAACAAAGACATGCTTGTGGGTATTTTTTATACAGTAACACCACCATAATTCTTAGCACAGGCATAATTGTGTTTGCACAAAAAATGCCTTAGTAATGGTATGAGATGTGACTGCCGGTGACAGCAAGAAACTGGAGCCATTCCTTTGGAAGTGTGATTCCCATTCCTCATCAGAGATTTCATGTGCCTGTATGTCTGCACTGGCAATTGAAAATAATCAAGACTGAAGGTGTGCACAGTTTCCCATTTACTCTTGCAAAACCTTAACCAGCTTTTTCTTGGATGAAAACTACAACAAAAGGAAAGTTGCGTCGATTTCAAATTGTATTGACTTGTAGAGGCTTGTGCACAAAAGGACCACTCATACTTTTGTTCCTATAAGACGTAACACAGTTTGGTCTTTTGTAGGAAACGCATTACATAAAAACATATAATTTTGTTTGATTGAATGGGTACAGATCGACTTGGCAAGGCTGCAAGAAGAATCTGTGTTGTCATGCCAAATGTTTTTCAACATGTGTGTGCCCATGTCCAGGTCTGACAAGGCTCTCCATAGTTCATATGCTTCTCATCAAAAGCTTACACTCTTGTACTGTGCATGCAAGCTTCAGGGGTGTTGCATTTGATGCTAAATAATCCACCTGGAAAAAAATACATGCAGTAGTTTAAGTCTACATCAAGCACACCTTGCCCTGTTATGCTTGTATACCTATGACTTGTATGCCCTAGGCTGCACCATCCCTGCAGTTTAAGAGGAAAGTGGTACAGAACCTCATTCATCCTCATATTCCAGCTATTTTTTACGGCACATGTGGAGGAAGATATGTGGGTTTGCATACTTTTGGGCTTAGTGAGGTAACTGAAACAAATCATATACCTCATATATAGGCTTTAACCACAGCACCAGGAAAGAAGGCTTTGTCTTTCATTCTCTGAAATGAGTCTGGACTCTGCTGTCCATGTGCACTAGGTACATGCTGAGCATGCCTCCTGACTAGAAGTCTTAAAGAGAAGGTTTTGTCTTTGGGTAGACACAGGGTATCCAGCTCACCAGTCTTATGTCCTTATATATACCCAGATGTTTATATTTAGGTATCTAGTAGAAGTCAGTGGCTGTTTGCAAGCACATCCTAGGCTGAGGACTGCTGGGCTGTGAATGAATTTTATTGCTGAAGTTCATGGTCTGATTGTAGGCACTGCTGCAGGTACTTTGTCTTCCAAAAGCATAGGCATACTGGAAAATTTGGGCTGCCTGAGCTGTCTGTAAACCCCAATCTAACCTGATCTGGATGCAGATTTTATGATGGCTTATCTTAATTAAATGACCTTTGTCTTTCTTAGACAGTAATACTGCTATGATTCTTACTATGTGCACAATTATATTAGGCTAAATATTTCTTAATCGCATTGTTTAGGAATAGATGTTCTTCCTCTGTTGTAATAGGAGCTTTCCTTCTATGTTTGAGCAAGTTCTTTTTTCACTGAAGAACTGGAACAGTACTGACCCAAGAAGCCCACTTCTCTAAGTGTCATGGGTTGGAAAGTGGCTTTGGTGGTCCTTTGGGTTGGTGCCTGCAATCTTAAGCACACAAACCAGCTCTCGGGTAAAACCTACCAGGCAGTGAAGGAACTGTGTTAAAATGAGATTTTCTTGAATGCACATCCAAGAAAGGAGAACAAAACCCAAACAAGTAAAATAAACACAAACTGTGCCACAACACCATTACATGCAGTCTGAGAAAAATGGGAGATAGTGGTCTTTGGCTTTAGGCAAGAGCCTCTGGGGAAGGGGACATACCCTGCAACAAAAGGGGATAAAAACTACCCTTGGGAACAGAGTTTCCCTCCCAACTCTACCAATCATGGAAAGTCTGTTCCAACCATTCACAGTCTCTCTCTCTCTCTCTTTTTTCACTTTCAACAAAGTCTTCAGAGGTCAGTGTGGCATGGCCGGCAGACATCAGTCAGATGCGCGTGGTCCTCAGATGGCAGCAGCATGTCTGATGCAACAGCATACACCTCATCACCCCAGTCTCTTGGCATTCTGCCAAAGGTTTAAGAATCACAAGTCCCTTTGGCTTCTTTGGCACACACAGTCCAGCCAAGCACGAAAGAAAAGCTCAGATGCTCCTCTGGGCCTCTTTTCTCCTGCGTAGCATTTCTCAGTTTCTCCATCTCAGCTATGACATAGTTTCACTGCCTCATGGCCAGAAACAAAGCCAATAAGGTGCTGACTGCATGGCTGGTGTGCTGCAGGGAGAACAAAGCCAAAACGGTGCTGGTCATGTGAGCACTGCCCTGTAGTGTGATCCAGATAGAGGCCATGGTGGCAAACCGGCAGGAGCCCTTTCCCTGGGCTTAACTCACCAATTCTGATGTCTTCAGGAAAATTGGTTTACAGGATTGTTAGCTCGACATAGCTTGCATTCCAGTGGCCCAGGTTAGAGTCCACACGGACAGCTGGAGGAGGTTTGGGCCATGTTCTGAACCCAGAGCGGGGCAGGCCCTGCATGGCAGCCAAGGAGCAGAGCAGTGACAGCCACGTTCAGATTGGCAGCACAAGTGAATGGAGGGGTACTGGCAGAGGCCAGCTCCACTCCACTTCAGTGGCTGCATTTGGGTTCCCTTCCCTGGCCCACCCTGGGTGGGGGCATTGCCCAGCAGAGCCATGAGCAGGCGGCTGCACCTGCAGATCTGTCCCAAGAGAAAGAGCAAAGAGAAAGTGGCACCCTGCTTTATGGGGGATCTATCTCTGCCCCCTGGCCATACCATTTCTGAAAGCAGAATGATGTCCTGAGAAAAGCACTGAGACTTCAGGTTTTTTTCATTCTAAATATTAGGAATTTTAAGTAAAGAGAACAGATTCCAACTTGCAGTTGCTTCTCCAGATGTTTTGACCAGCCTTAGCTTCCCTGGACAACCTCTTTCATGTGACAGCTTCCCATTGTAGCTACTGATTTGGCTGCCCCACAAGGAAATGGGGGAATCGAGCTGCACAGGGCTGCTTTTAGGAGAGAGATCACAGGAAAGAACCAATGCACAAAGGAGGGAGAAGTGAAGCCTGCCCTGTTCAATGGTTGCTTCAAAACCAAATGAATTAGTATTTCCAGTATTTCTTGGTGCATCATTTGTGGATGAGACTTGTTAGACAAATATCTCTGCATCATGATAGTGACGAAGTGGTTCAACAGCTGGATCCTCAACACTACACCAGCCTGAGCTGAAAATGGCAGAAGAGGAACATCTCCATTGTCGCAACAGGCAGCGACAGACATTACAGAAAAATGGTGTCTCTTCTGGGTTCAGGGTGCAAGATTAAAAGGATGCACATGACAGAAGAGAACTGGAGTTGTATAGAGCAGCTTTTCTCTGTCTGGGTCTTCAGAATACAAATGATCTATGAGATATTCAGAGATGTCCTCAGAAAGACTTTACTTAAATTTCAAAAATGTAATTTCCCTTACATTCTTCCACCTTGTGCAGATAATTATGCCAGGGAATTGGGGAAAGGAAACCAGATGTGATATGAGATTTTCGGAGTGAATCCTATTGAAATTAGCAGTTGTGACAGTGTTGCATGGACTAGTCCATGACAGTTCTTTGAGGAAGTCAGATCAGGAAAGGCTGAGAAACACCAAGCCCTGCAAAAAGTTCAGCAATTGACTTGATCAACTCACAAGTGTTAATTTTTCTCCTTCAGGAGATGCTTTGTATGGAAATAGTTGCTTATTGGAGCCTACATGACACACAAATGACCTGATCATCTCTGTTTGTAGCAACCCATTCCCTTCACATGCTCCTCTTTTTCCTTCTCAGTGAGGTGGACACAAACCCTGCTGCGTTCTGTGGGCCTAGTCTGCAGCAAAGAAATTGGCAATTTTTATTGGAATTCTGGAAAAGGAAAAGATGACCAAAAGTCTCAGCATTATCAGGTTCTTTTGCACCTGCATCAAGGATACATGGGGCTGCCCTGGGGCCTGTAGTGGCAAAGCCTACAAGCAGTGAGGATGTGCATGAAGGCACCACTTGTGCTGCATATATTTTACTGCTGGAAAAAATGGACTAGCTAAATCATTCTCTTTCACTTTGCATTGGAAAGCTGGCACATTACCAGCACGCTGTCCTCATGCCTCAACCATTCTGACAGCTGAGGCATGTAAAACACATTATCCTAAAGAAACCACTGATGCTGCCAATGCACTCCTGTTCAGTGTCACTGATGCTGGTAGTGCCCTAACTTGGGGACTAGTGCAGGAGAAGTCCTTCTGAAGTCTCAAAATCACACACACAGAATCACATAATGTTAGGGGTTGTAGGGGAACTTGAAAGATCATCTAAGACCAGCATCCTCTGCCAGAACAGGATAAGCCTACAGCATGCAGCATTCTCGGGCAGTCTCCCATCCAGTACTAACCAGACAGTCTCCCATCCAAGTGTCCAAATGGAACACAAGAGATATCTGTCCTCCTTCTCTTCTGTAGAACCTCAGGCACATTTTCAAAGACTTCATCACTTGTTACTGAGAAGGTAAGTATTTGGACCTAAAAAAGCCATGAGTGAGGCCTGTTGTGGCACCACCCAGAGGTCATGTGTAATCAGTATAGTTGAGGGGTTAGTTCACACCCCTTCCAAGAGCTGGAAGAGACCTGATGATAACTACCATGAAAGCAGCATTTTTATTTATAGCTAAGAAATACTAAGTTAATACTAAGAAAATACTGCAATACTTTCTTAATTGGTTAAAAATCTGCAAAATGGATTTTCTTGACATAGACTTAAGTTCCGCAATAAAATTGGAAACAATTGTCAGAAATCTAGCATAGAAATACTGCATAATTCATCTGGAAGTAAGTAAGTTGCTTAGTAATGCATGCCAGGAGGGTAAGGCAGTGTCCTTTCCATGGAGTTCCCTTTCCCAGGTGCTATTTTATGCCTTAAATACTTAAAGACATTTTGCTACTGCTCGACGGGAGGAAGCAAGCTTGTAGTGCAGAGTATGCAGGCAGAAGTGCATCCGTTTTTTCCAGCTGGAACTAGGTTGTTGCTATAGCAACACCCAAATGATAGACAGATTTTCTGAACGTGCAGTGGTCTTCTGTGATAAGAGAGCTTCTAGGACGTCTACCAAATGGCTCCAAACTTGCTAGCAAGCACCAAACACCACATCTTTGAAATAACACACGCAAATACCACCCCAATAACTAAACTGGTTTTTCACCTAGCTTTCAAATAAAAAGTCTACTTAGCACATGTAAATTATATTTCTAGACAATATCTTCCTGCTAAACATTTTTTAGTGTACTGGCATTCCAAATAACAGCCCACACTCCAAGTGTAGTACCACCTATGGACAGATCCAGTACGTTGGCATGCAAAGTTTTATGTGCGTGAGACATTAGATGCTTTGGATTAATGTTTTAGGCTGCCTGCAGCTTGCACACCAGTGAGAAGTCCATTACGTCCCTGAAACTTTGCAAGAGCACTTTGCTCCCCGCATGGCTATATTTTGCAATACAGAGTCATTAGCACATGGTAGAACAAATATTATATCCATAAACCATCCAAAGAGAAGTTTCCCAGGGGCTTCTTCCAGAGACTACTTCCATAAAGTAGAAAGCATGCTTGCCTGGGCCGTGATTCCCTTGCACACACTGTGCATGTGGCTTTCATTCAAAACAGTTTCCTCCTCCGTTCTTCCTTTTCGCTCTGCTTCAGGGAAAGAGATCCTAATATTTTGAATTTCCAGGGAGAAATCTCTTCCTGAGCACAATCAGAGCTTGTAAGCATTGCAGAGATATTTTGGCTGCTTCTCTTCATCATCCATTACCTCTCAGTGGGAGTGCTACTGCACCGTCTGTAGTCTGCAGCTGATAGAGTGTGTTTAATGTTCTTCTGCCCTCAGTATCTGATCCCATGAGCAGGAACCTGCTGCCAGTTATATTGGTGAAATCTTCTAGTGAACAAAGACATTTTCATCCCCATTGAAATTTATCTGTAAATCCAGAACAGAGGGTTTGACCTGTTTATGTGTATGAAATGTACTTAGATTACCTTCACCACCTTTAGATCTGTAGCCTAGTGACTTTATCTTACTTGAGATGTGGAACATAGGAAGGTTTTAATGGCAGCTGTGATGTAAAGGTGGCTGATACCTTGGAGATACTTGAACAAATGTTAAATGAGAAGTCTTTCATGGTGATGGAAGTCAAATTCTCTTCACCTCTTCAGCCCTTTTGCTACCAAACATTTCCAGATACTAAAGAAGAAAACTTGTGTACAAAAGGATGTCAGAAGCAGAAAATCACATGCACACCTCAGTATGTTTAGAGAGATATAATGTAGGAATAGAATAGTGAAGGCAAAGATAACTTAGTTTGATTATCTAGAGTTATATGCATTTGATTTTTAATTTCCTCCCCTTTTTTCCTTTAAGATGGCTTTGGAGCATGTTTTCCTGCTTGCTTACTTGGCTTATGTGGGTTTGATAATGTCCTACAATAAGGACAGCTAAATGAAAAGATGAATTACCTTTATGATTCACAAGGCACTCTGGATAATTAATCACTTAGCATTTATGGTTTGGCAAGTGGTCATCAATTGTTCCAAAAATTCACATTTGTAAACACATCCTTTGCAGCTGGTCTTCTTATGTCAGACTTCAAAATAAGTAGTGAAGATATGAGGCAGCCATAAATGTTTTTCTTTGAAATTTACTGGTTGTGCTCCGGTTTATTTCTTGTGGGAAAAATTAAGTAACAGATGTGGGAGAACAGGAGCTCTAAGGAAAAAAGCAAAGCATCGTGAGTGGTTCTCAAATGTATTTTCTTTGCCTGTTTTTGATAACAGATGTTGGAATCCTTAAATGCTCCGTATTGTGACTTGGGTCTGTCAGCATTTGTTCTGGTTGTGGGTGGCTCTGTGAAAAATTTTGAAAAGTCTGAGATGAGACCTGCTGCAGAGAATTAAACCAACAAAGTTTGTCTCCTTTCAGCTCTGCTCAATAGGGAAAAGGAATGTAAGCATCACAAATCCTTTAAGAAGAGGTTTCACATTTTATAAGAAATACCAGCAGCTTCATGGCTTACAAAAAAAATTCTTAATACTCTCCATTGCAGGACTTGGGATCCTCTGGTCATTAGGTAGCAGAAATCACAACCATCTGAGCAAAAAGTTTTCATGCCAGGGCAAAGGTTTATGCTTGAAACAGATGTCCTACAACTAGCTGATTGCCCCCCTGCACAGTCCTGATTCATCACCACCCGGGGCTGCTCAGCACAGATATTCTCTGAGGAAACGTTTGCTCATACCACACGATCATTGGACAGACTCATCTCTAGCTTGCTTGAGTGATTTTATTTCTCCCATTTCCTAAGTTGCAAACACTTGCCATGTCCAAGCATGCTCTTTAAAAAGTGTCTGGCAGCCACTGTATGTATGGATATGTGTATGCAAATACAGAGAATGTATGCAGCATATATTTTTATAAGTGATACACGAAACAGGGACTGAACACCATTCCTATTTCAATTACACCGTCTGTGGGTTTCACTTTGTGGCTTTTCTTAAGAGAACACTTGTGCTTTTAAAATCAGATGCTAATTACCATCCCACAGGGTGGGACTGTTATCTACCTTAAATGTAGGTTTCAGCTATAGTGCTGTTGAAGGACATATATTTAGAATTAGAAGGACCTCCCTGGTTGACATGAAATGTCCTCATAGGCTGTGCTGAAAGGATAACTGCTGTAAGAAAAACTTCTCCTGAGAGGCCACCATTACCAAGATTTTCGATCAGGAATAGGTACAATGTATGTGACTACACGGCTCCACAATGCATTTTCACTTTGACCTACCATAGCAAAGAGATTTGTTTACAGCGGTTAGCGCATGCCCAGACAGCTCTGTCCCTGCACTTGCAGACCTGTATCCTCCTCTTACTCTTTCCTCCTAATATTGTACTCTATCCCTAGGGTAAGCTATGATCATTAAATCATAGAATGGCAGGGCTTGGAAGAGACCTCTGGGGTCATCTGGTCCACCCTTCCCTTTGTAGAACAGAGTGTCCTAAATATCACACAGGAGCATGTCCAGGCCAGTTCTGAGTGTCTCCAGAGAAGGAGACAAAGCTATGCCTCCTCCCAGCTTTGTGCCATTAGCAAACTTGCTGAAGGTGCACACTGTCCTCTCATCCAGACCATAGATGAATACATTGAATAGGACTGCACTCAGTACTGACCCCTGAGGAACACCTCTAGACACTGTCTTCCAGCTTAACTCTGTCCCACTGACTACAGCTCTCCCTTCTATTCTTCAGAGCCAGTTCAAAATCCACTTCACTACCCCCACACAGTGGGGCAGTGGAGGATAAGGAATCTTCAGCACAAGCAGTTTTGCCACTCAGTAATACATTAAAAGAGTAACACATTTGCTTGGCTGTACATAAGACTTGGCCAAACTCAAGAGGTGTTCTGAGCACCTGCTTTTGCATCGTCTAAACCTTCAGTCTGTCAGTTTCCCCCACTTAGGGGCAGAAGGCAGTCAAAAGTGGTGTAAGGGTTAGAGTGAGCCACATTCCAGGTACAGAAGGGTCCCAGGCAGCATGCACACAAGATAGGTCATACTGCCTAGGGCTTGGACCACAGAGTGCTATGACAAGACAGTGTAGATGTAGCCTACCCTGAACACAGTAGAAGCAGGAAAATTTGCTTTATCTGTATTCATCTTTGCTTGCCTCAGAGAGCAGAGTGGCATGTTATTACAGTCTTATTTTTCCTGCAGCTTAGGTTAGAAGAAGGCATCTGAAACACTGCCAGTGCAAGGGCAGCTCTGCCAACTCCAAAGTGCAAAGTCCAATTCACCATTTCTTCCCTGGTGAACAGGTTAAGTGAGCAGCATGCTCTGAGGACCGTGGGGAAGGCCCATGCAAGGGAACAGTTAGACTCCTCACAACAACAAAAAATCCTCAAGAACCCCTGTAGGACCTTTTGTCGTTACATGGGATGGAAGTCAGAAGTGTGCAGCTTGTGCTGCACGGGACTTACACGTTTGGATGCTTGGACGGAAGTATACAGACATAAATATCCAGAGGGAATAAATCAACAACAATGCATTATGTGTTATGAAAAACCTTAGGAAAAAGTCTAACATAGCTATCAAAATTACTACAGTGAATGAGCTTCAGCATAAAGTACACAGTCATTTTCTTCCCCTACTGATGCACATGATAGGAGAAGAGATTTTGCATTGCCAAATACAGAAAGAATGTGGGACAGATACTTCTGCATACCTTGACTACAGCTTGCAGCTTACATGAGCCTCTCTGCTGTGTCACTTCCACACAGAATACTATGCTGTGTAGTCCTGGCCCATGTTACAGAGCTTTCTCTTGCTGTAGCTTTTTCACTAGCACACAACAACACAGACTTTTTTTGAGGGTACATTTGGCTTATATTTATTTCAGGGAGCTACACTTCAGGTGTAGGTATGCTGGTACAAAGGTGTCATTCAGAACTGAGGAACTCATTTTGCAGCCTGAAGCAGAATAAGCCTTAGAAGCACATTTAACTGGGATAATTGTACTAGGACCCAGAGAAGTAAGAATGGTGCAGTTAAACCTGCAGGACTTCCTGGTGTAAGCAAACATTTAGATGCATTTTTCTCACTCTAGCTGTTTCTCTTCAAAACAATCCCAGCTTTCCCAGGTCCCTCACTGCAACACAGGAAGAGAGACAGGACTGGAAATTAAGGGCTCTGCATATGTGCACATGCAAGGATTTCATTAAATCACAAATTTCAGATATACCTGCTTTCTTTCTGAGTACTGGACTGATGAAGTGGCGGTCAGGCTACAGAACAATCATTTATTTTAAACCAGTTTGATTACAGTGATGTTCGTGGCTGAAATTGTATTTCTGAATAAGGCCATCGGGCTCTGCTAGGAAATAAGCCTGTTCTGTAAGCACAGCCTGAGCTTGCCAGACCTCGCCCAGCACAGTTACCCCCTCACTCCACGATGCCACTGCATGTACTTCTCTGCATTATTACCACTGGAAGATTGTCTGCCCATGTTCTGAAGGACATGGCATTTCAGCTAAAGACTTGTCAAGTGCACAGTGCCTCAGCATAAAGAGAACTGACAGGAGAGGATTTAGTTTAAATTGAGCACACTTAATTACACAAGGAGGAGAACTTCTCTCAGGGAGAGTGATGCCTTTCTTGTGGCTTCTTCTGTTTTCTAGATTATTTTTGCTCGATTTACATTCTGATTAAATATGTGTGATGCCTGAGAGCTTGGCTCCGGACAGGTCAGTGCTACATGTACTTGGCCAACATATACCGTGCTCTGACATCTTTGCTTCCACAGACCTTGAGTTTGAGGGTCTGGGTTCTGAAAACTACCCCCTTACGGAAGTTCCCACCCATGGGGATATGCTTAAAGGGAGATCCAGATTGAGGACACCAAAATCTTGGTATATACACATAGATGTTTACATTTGAATTAGATCCATAAACTCCTTCCCTACTCAGCAAAGAGTCAATACAGTGATGGAGCATGGAGTGTAATTTCCCTCATCCTGAAATAAAAGCCTATTAGCCAGTCAGCTGAATCACTTTCCAGACTCCATTCAATGCACAGAATTAGAGGACAAAAGAACACAGTCAAATTGAACTGAATGCAATAGCTTTGGAGACTTTTTTTGCTCTCAGCAGAGACCAAGTCTTCTGGATACCAGAGAGGTGCAAAATTACTGCAACATTTCTACGGGCCAATTCAAACTGTTTGATGTGGACACAGATTTAAGACTTCTGAGATAAAAAAGAAGCTGTGTTATATAGATACTCTCTCAGTTTTTTCTCCAAAGTGTCAGAGATTTGTTTCTGGCAATCGCAAACTCATTTGAAAGCCCTGAAGTGTTTAAATGAACAGTAAATTTTCTAGAATTTGAGGTAGGAGGAGGTAGTGCTGTGTCTGGATTATTTGAAGATCAAATCTGTAGTACTCTGCTTGGCATCCTAGAAATCTGAGGATAGTCTCCCCAGAGTGAAAGAATATGATCTGTCTTGCTTTGCTTAATGTCATTCATTGTTTCATTAAAATGGATACTCAACTCCTGTATGGAAATACATTTGTAAATGCATTTCATTTCCTGGTTCAGTAATTTTGAATGCATTAAGAAGTTTTCCTAGAGGCATTATTATATGAAGGCTCTGAAAATAACCAAAAGTAATAAAGAGAATAGAGAGAACACACTCTCAATGGACCACATTCTACGCTCCCTGAAACTCTATTCCCTGTGGAATAAGTACATATTCCCTATGGAACATACATGATGTCACTGATTTTGCTGCAAGAATAGATGAGGTCCATAGAAATGCTTACTACCTGCTACTGACCCTGCACATTCAGTAGTTAGTGCTCTAAAAGCAGGGGAAAAATTCATTCTTTAACCACTGAAAGCTCACATCCTGGCTTAACCCCTTCAGATATTTGATTCTTTGAAAAGAAAGCCTAGCTGGTACTGAGAGAAAGAAAATGTCTACAGAAAGTGGGGTGGGGTTGGGGGGAGGAAGTAATTTTGGGCAGAGAAACAATAAACAATCCCACATGTTTTTCTAAGGAGCAGCTAAGATGTTTGCAAGGAACTGAATTGTTAAGACAATGCTGATTTCTTGGCTTCCTTCGGTGGGGTTGCCACTGTGTGCTGCTTGTCTATTACAAAGCAATAGTAATGCTCTCTTGCTCTAAAATGAATGTCATGAAACAGCTACAGTTCTTTGATCCAATTTTGAATAAAGGCACGTCTAGAGGAATGCTGTGTTGTAGATGCATCCTTTCTCCAACAACATAGGTAGAAACAACATCGGATATTTTCAGAGATGTTAGAATGGGCATCAGTTTCGCCAGATTAAGGTGTCCACCCTCTTATTTCAGGAACAAATGCAAACAGAACACCTGAAATGACATCTGTGGAACAGAAATCAATACTGTGAGTGTAATTCATGGCTCTGCCTCCAAAATCATGCATGAAATAAGATGTCTCTGGATACAAAACATTTTGGCTTCTGAAGATGAAACATCCATATTTCAATTTATTATATATAGTACCATAGATTGAGAACTACCATTTATAGACTACAAAAAACCTCAACAGTTATGGTCTTTTATTAGACAAGGTACAAGGTGGGGTCTTAGTAGCCTTCTGTCAACACAGGTTTCAACACAACTCAAATGGAAAATGCTTCACAAAATTACCTGCATCACCTTCAAGTCTTACAGCTCTATAGTACTGCCAGAGATGTGGCAGGACACAGCTGCTGCCACAGACTTGCCAATTCTTTATGTGATACCAATAGCTGCTGGAAGCCATGTGTTAAAATTCATGCTGGGATTTGAATTTTTATAAGAAGACCTCATGAAGTGAAAGCTGCAAAGCAATCTTTATGTTCCCTAACTCTCAGCCTATACTTCTATACTAAGCAAGATTCCTCTTTGACTGAGAATGTGCATGATGTTATACCATTTTCATTAAATCCTTTTTTGCAAACAACTATGTTTTGGCATGTGATCATCAGCTTGCTCCACATCCATGTGCTTTCAGTTAGAAAGCACTCTGCTATGCAGCTTATTAAAAGATGCAAAACTTCATGAACTCATCTCGGTGATGTGTACAGATTTAGGAAGGCAGCAGCTTTCTGAGGACTGGCAGCATCTGTATTCCCCAGCATCAGCTGGAAAACATACAGAGAGATCATGTCCAACACTGTAATTGGAGCTGATTTCAAGCTCCTCACCACTGATTCCACAGCCAGAGAGGTGAGAACCCAGAGACACAGTGTAGAGAAGAGCAAACAGGCAACCTGTAAGGAGACCACTGCTCCCCAGTCTAAATACATCTCTGATAGAAAGGTTCTAACAAACAGCAGGAAATTCAGAAAAGAGCAACAAAAAATGATTTAAAGCATAAATTATTCTAGAAAAGATCAAAGGAAATAAATAGGCTTATCTTACTATTGTTGACTAAGGGGAAATAGAGTTAACTCCATAGGAGCATCTGCAGGTGCAAAGAAACTGAGAAACATTGCTTTAGATTATTTGAGGAATAACTAGTAACAATAGAATGGTACTGATCAAAGGAAACCCAGGCTAAGCACTTCAAAGATTTTTTAAACTTTTATTGTAATCAAGTGATGGATCACTAAATTCTGGGAACTGATGAAAATCCCCTTGCTTTGATCATTCAGTGCTAATCGGGAATGGACAAGACGAATAGCCATAGTAAAAGAGATGTACCTTTTCAAGAGGTAGGAAGAGGGTGCTCTTGTATAGCAGAGGTGCAATGGAGACTGCAACACTCTTGGGCTCTCTCAACATACTGCACCAGGAACTGAGCACTTTGACTCAAAAGAGTTTGCTTGCTTCCTTGCCTTTCTCTCACTAGGATTTCAGCATCTGCTTGATGTGTTCGTATTTCCTCCCTGTGCTGAGAGAATTCCTGTTGTCATGTTTTCAGAGAAGCATGGTCCCACTACCCTCTGGCTGATCCAGGTGTGAGTGGTCATGAAGCAGAGTCATTCAGACTGTTTGTTATATACCAACAAGCTCCTTTACCCAAGCAGATTTCTGCTACTGGGATTAATGCCAATCCCAGCAGCTCAAATTTCAGACAGGAGCTATGTAGGAGGTTGAATCCTGCCCAGGCTCCACTTGGCCTGTTTTGGTGGGGTTTTTTTACCTTGTGTGGTACAAAGGTAAAAAAATAGGCTGAGGGACTATACTGGAAAGAGAGCTGCTACAAAAAGACATAACAAAGAAGAGTGTCCTTCGTTATGGTAAAGGAGTTCAGACTTACAAACAGAACTTCTATTTTCACTTTTTTTCATTTTAGCCTACATTATAGAATGTTTTGGGATAGAAGGAACCTTAAAAGATAATCTAGTTTGAACTCATTTCCATGGGGAAGGACACTACTTACTAGACCAGGTTGCCCATAGCCCCATCTAACCTGTTCTTGAACAGAACCAGGGACGGGGCATCCACTACTTCTCTGGGCAACCTAATCCAGTGTCTCATCACACTCCCAGTTAAGAACTTATCTCTACTATCTAATCAAAATCTCCACTGACAGTTTAAAACTGTTATTCCTAGTCCTATCACCACATTGCCTTATAAAAAGTCTCTCTCCATCTCTTCTGTAGGCCCCCTTTACTGGTAGGCTGCCATAAGGTCCCTCTAGAGCCTCCTCTTTCTCAGTCTGAACAAACACAACTCTTCTCAGAGAGGATTTTCAGCTGTCTGATAATTTTCACAGCGCTTCTCTGGACCTGATCTGACAAGTCCATGTCCTTTTTGGGGTTTCTGGAGCTGGATATAGTAATCCGTGTGGGATTTTCTGAAGCAGAGTAGAGGGGGATAGCACCTCCATCAAGCTGCTGGCCATGCTTTATTTGATGCAGCCCAGGGTCCAATTGGCTTTCTGAATTGTGAGTGCAAGTTTCTGGTCATTTTTTAATTTCCCATGACTAATTACAACTTCCTGCCATAGTATCGATAATTGTTGTTCAAGTTTGAGGATCCAGCTGGAGACATTCAGATCTGCTGAAAAGGTGCTGGGTGTCCTAAAGAGGAGCAAATCAAATACAAGCCAGGAGTCTGCCCTTGCAGCAAGCCATATCCTAGGCTGAATCAGCAAGAGTACAGGCAGCAGATCAATGAAAGTGATTGTCCCAATGCACCTGACACCTTTCAGGCCACAGCTGGAACACTGTGCCATAGTTTAGTCTCCCCAGTTCCAGAGAAGCATTAAAAAACAGAGAGGATCCAGAAAGGGGTCATGAAAATTAAGAGAGTGTTTCAGAACTCAATATTAAAAAATGTAGAAGAAATTGGATGTGCTCATCCTACTGAAGGCTCCAGGGGGATGTATCACAGGATATTATGGATTGGAAGGGATCTCAAAGATCATCTATGTCCAACCCCCCTGCCAGAGCAGGTAGTCACAATCTTCCAAGACCTAATGTGTTTTGCAGTTACAGAGGAGAACTATAGATGCAGTTACAGAGGAGATGGAGACCTGCTCCTCCAAAGGATGAACAGAGAGCCTTCCAGGGGAATGCTGTCTGGATACAAAAAAAATATTTCACTATGAGACAATTAAACAGTGGACAAAGTTGTCCAGAGAAGTGGTGGAATCTCCCTCACTGGAAGCATTTAAGACTTAGCCTCACAAAGTCCTGTTTAACCTAATAATTAGAGGTCCTGCTTTCTGCACAAGACTGGACCAATGGCTCTTGCAGATGAGACTTGACAATCTAAGTTGAATTAGATGTAAATTTTGATGGCTTCTCTCATACACAGATGATCCTTATTCACTTTGCAGACAACAAGCATATCCCTACTTTTCTTCCCATATAGGTCTCTTAATTAGCTCTTTTTGNTGGCCACACCATTCCTGTTACAGGCCAGGATGCCATCAGCCCTCTTGGCTGCCTGGGCACATTGCTGACTCATGCTAAGTTTACTGTCCACCAGTCCCCTCAAGTCTCTTTCTACCCGAGTACTCTCTAAGATCTCCATTCCCAGCCTATCTTTCTGCCTGGGGTTGTTATAACCAAAATGCAGAACCCGACAGACTTGTTAAAACTCATCCTATTAGAGTCTGCCCATCTGTCCAAGTGCCTCTGCAGGGCCCTCCTACCCTCCAACAGATCAACACAATATCTGCTATGCAGATGGAAAAGAAAACTTAATTTCGAAGCAACAAATTTCCATAGGTGATTTTAGCTACTTCGCTGTGGATCAGGAATCTTGACCAAATGACCCTCTTCTGAGAACTTCTTAAGCTCAGACACTACCATTTTTCAACACCAGACCAAGAATGTTTTCTGAAACATTTCCAAGCTACTGAACTACAGGTACTGAATTAGCAGAGTAAGCAGCAACAGTTCATGGATGTTAGAAAGATCCAACAGTTATTTCTTCAAATGCTTATGTGGAGTCCTTCCTGGCCAGAAGCACTGCATCCCACATTCGAGCCTTTGCTTATAAAGGAAGACACTGACCTTCCAAAGAACAAAAGTGCTAGTCATGTAAGACTAAGTTGAACTCCAATGAAGTGACCTAGCCTGAGAGGAAGAGAGTGGATGCTCCATCTTCAACTGTGAAAGCAACATTTCTATGGATTTTTAAATTCTGTACTCAGGATCTTTGTTCTATTGATGATTTTCCTCCCGATACAAGCCTCTTTATCATTCATGTCTTACATATTAAGCAGTTAAAGATTTGAATGTTGTAAAATACACCAATGTGCTTCAGGGAATTCTTGGATAAACTGAATCCAGCTTGGGCCCTAACTTATAAAGGAATAGCTATATTATGCAACCTTATTAATTTGGCCAAACTCATTTATTTATAAATGAGGTGGAATTTGGTCCATGTGCTATAGTAACTTGTCACTTAGTTGTGATAGTCATGAAGATCCATCCATCTGATACAAACGATTTACAGACCCAAATACAGCATGCCCAAACATTTTCAGAGTTCTAAACAAGGCTGCTTCAACTGCTGTGAACTTTGTAGAGAAAGTGAATTCAAACATAACATTAGCTAAAGAGAGGAGAAGGGAAGAGGGAGAGGGAGAGGGAGAGGGGGAAG
>VZRI01006596.1:119810-135594 GCA_013397515.1 Upupa epops | reverse complement strand
GAAGGAGAAGGAGAAGGAGAAGGAGAAGGAGAAGGAGAAGGAGAAGGAGAAGGAGAAGGAGAAGGAGAAGGAGAAGAGTAGGTTTTTCAAGCAGCTAATTCCTGGACTAAATCAAAAGAAAAAGGCTTTATTTTAATGTCATAGAGTCTTTGCAAGTGACTTTCACACTAGAGCAAATTTGGAACTATTTTAATATGGTAGAAAAGCAATTAACTTTGTCAGTAATTGTATTATTTCAGCTGTGATTTTAAATGAGTTCCGTGCACCTCACTTACTTTCAGCTTGATTTGCCAATGAAATCTGATCACAGTCGCACAACGAAGTTCTTGTGGAGAAACTAGCTTGAAAACAGATTTTAATCCTAGATGAACCTACGTAAGTCTGACAGAATGTGATGCTCAGATACTAACTGTAATCTCCTCTGAGGCTGCAGACAAGTTGAATGATTTTGAGAAAACTGGTTGATTTAAACACAGTAAGTGCATTATCGCAAGTCACTGTGCTCTTGGGCTCAGCAGTCTGCCACACTTTTATCAGGTAGGCTTCATCCAGTATCAAGCAGCGATGCCATTTTGCTGTTTGCATATCATGTACCCCTGCACTCCCCAACAGGGTTCTGAGCTCCTGCAGAACTAGGAAGTCCATGCTGTGCCCACTGTGACCTGGGACACACTCTGAGCCCCACAGAGTGCTAATGAGGAGGAAATGCAATTGCTCACACATCCTGGACTTCTGAGTGTGTCTTCATGTCTGCTGCTGGCAGCCAGTGAGGGACATGGCTCAGCATCACATCTCAAAAAAAAAGGGTAGCAGGACATAGACAGGAGACTCAAATCATTACAGTCAAAGATAATGAGACATTTCTACCTTGGGCCTGTGGCACAGCCTAGCCTGTGGTAAGATAACTTCAGAGAACATCACAACTGTGTTAACAGTACATTGTTTTTCCACAGTTTTTTTGTTCCCCATTTGCCTGCTCTTTTCTGGTTCTTGAAGGCATAACAGCCTCCCTTCTTTCAAGAGGTTCTTCCTAGCTGCAGTCTTCTTTTTGTGAAGCTGGGAGAAAGGAATACTTGGAGATAGGTTAACTTTCCCTGATAAGATCACACATCATGTCTCCTAAGTGCAATCCATGCCTCACGATTATACAACCCTAGCAGTCCAATGTCACCTGCTATTTTCTGTCTGGAGCATCTATCCTGCCAAAACTCAACACTGACATTCGGTGACTCCTCAGTGTCACCATTATCCCCTGTGTCCTTCCACCAGCAACAACTCACTGTTCAATCTGATTTGCAAAGTCCAATTGTCCACCTCTATACTGCAGCCCTCCAGCTGCTGTATCACTTCCACTGCTCAATGCCGCTTGGCTGAAAGCCTGACCCTAAACCCTGTGCCTCCTTGGCTTGGGGTGTCCTTCCATTTGATGAAATACCTGAAATTTCTCATTTAAGTGATGAATTTAACCAGTGCCTTTCCCAAGAGTATTTTGGGCACATGTCCTTTCCCAGATTTTCTTAGAAAAGAATGGCTGCTTAGAAGAGAGCTGAAGCACTGACTGCCACAGATCCTGTTTCCTCATAACCCCCAGAGCCCAAAGTAGGATGCACACAACTGAACCTTTTACCACCCAACAGCTCTTTGGCTGCATCCATGCCAAGTATGAGCCCTAAATTAGTAATGGTCCGTGTTCATTGTCTTGCTTACATTTCTGTTGAAGTGTGGATGTCACTTATATATACATGAAGACATTGTGGTTCTCAACAGAAAAGAGGTTGCACATTGAGGTCTGCACTCGCCTCTGCTTCTGTAGGGAGCATTTGTTTCCTAATGGATAAACAGTAAGTTTGTAATTAAGCCGAGCATAAGGAGAGACCTTAATGTGATTTATTGTCTGCCATCCTCCTATTCAAGCAGCATCAAGGTGAAGGCACACACCTCTTCTGCAGAAAAGGTGCTAAAGCTTTACAAACATGTCTTTGAGGAGGGGGAATATTTTAACTGAATAGATACCCCAGAGTTAGCCACATGATTCTAGGTGGAGATCCTTTTGGTGAGGGACCACATCATTTGATCTCACTTAAAATAGCTGCAGAAGCGTCCCAGCAGCTGAAGGTGTTGGAAACAATGTCGTGGAGCTGGGCTAGCCTGTAAGGCTTTTCTTGATTTCTGTGTATCTGTCTGGAAATTCAGCAACTTCACCACTGTCCTTTTGGTCATCTGAGTGGTTTTTGGACAGCTGGCAAAATACAGACGGTCCATTTCCCAGTGAAACAAGAAGCTATATAATAAGGTGGGTGGAACATTCTTGCAATTTCCTGTAAAGTCCCTCAAGACTTGGGGAGCAACTGAGTGCTTCCATCTTAAACAGCAGTCACCACTTTGAAGGCTGGCCAGGCTGGGGTATCAGCTGAGAGAGATGTTCTCTGGGGATGAGCATTAGCTGGTGTTTCCTGAGTGTCTTGCACAGTGACACAGGGAGGTTCAGGCCTCCTACAAGTGACAAGTGCCAATAGGGAAAATTACTTTCCAAGGCTGGAAGAACACCACCTCAAAGCAAAGGCTAAATAACCGATGCTTCCATAGAGTGGTGAAACTGTACCCAATGGTTTAGACATCTCAGGCATCAATCTGAGCTTCACAGAGGATATGGAGCTGGATGGACCATGCCATAGGACAGTCCACCCCTGGGAACTAACTTCTGTAGGGTTTTGCAGTCCATGATAGACACCCATATACATTCAAAAGCTCAGGAGAAAGCAATTAATAAGCTGAATTAAAAATACACCATTGGTAATAATAATAAAAAAGGTAACATAGTTCATCAGGAAAAGAGTGGAATAGCACTCATTTCTTAGGCAACATGCAGTGAGATGTAGGCACCCACATTATCTTGGCTTTGGTTCCTAAAGCATGCAGGCCCCTTTCAAAACATTATTCAAGATTAGTAATTAGCAATACATGATTATTTGTGTTATTGTTATGCTGATTACCATATAATTAATATGCTAATGTACAAATACACTGCTGAACTTATAATTATTGGCCAGAGCAAAACCAGGTTGTTTTTTTGTTTGGGGTTTTTTCAGTTTAAAATTGAAAGCTTACAGTAAATGGTGAACAATTACCATGTGCTCAATCGGTGACATTATTTGGAGCCACCCCATGACACTGTTGTAAATCACTTCACCAGGTCTGCTCAGTTCTGCTTGTTTTCAATTGTAGTGTTTGGAAGCTAAGCAGATCAGCAGGAAAATAGTGCTGTTCTTCTCACTGGACCTTTTTTTTTAAAAGGCACAGCTGCTGCCTGCAGGATATACCCAGAAGCATAATTAATGATGCTGAGGCAGTACTTTGTCACAAGAACAAGCTGTACAATTTGGATAGAACTTCAAAATATCATTTCTTGTTAGACTGTAATTGTCACTGCTCTGTTTTGAATTCACTGCCCCTTTTTACTATAACTACATATAATACTGCAAATAGCAAAATCGTTCTAACATCAGTCTCATATAGATACTTTTCAAGAAATTACTTTGGAGAGCTTTGTGCTGCCATAATCCCCATCTTGCAAAGTCATATTTCCCAAATCTCAACTCAGCGTCACTTGTGATAGGGTTTAACATAAGCCAAAGGACAAGGACTGTCCTTCAGAGGGTATAGTATTCTGGAGTTCATGCCTACATGAGAAAAAGGATAGAGATTCAACTCTTCCAAGCAACAGATAAAGCTTGGTTTGTAGTTCACTTGAGGACACAATGGAGAAGGATGCACAAATTTATTTGTTGACTTGAGTAGGAAGGAGAGGGAGCAACACGGATAGTGCCTAGCTAGATGTTAGCTGAATAGCTAAATCATTCTCTCCAAAACTACAAGATGCAAAGTGAGCCCATAGAATGGCTTCTGACAAGTTTTTTTTAAATGAAGGATTATGCATTTATTGATAGGGATGAAATTAATCCAATACTAAGTAATATTTGAGACAATTTCAGCAAAAATTAATTCAGGTTGACTGAAATTAAGCAGAAAGCACTGCTAAAAGTATTGTGATGGTGCAAGCTAGAATACATTTTAAGTAAAAACATAGCTGGCAGTGTTTGCATCTTTTGTGTAATGAAGGGACAGTCTGTGGTAAATGAATGAGAACCCACAAATGCAGCAAGTGGCTGTCACAAGAAGGTATGCTGCCAGAGTAAAGGAAAAGTACTCTTCGAAATGGGAGCATTGCAAAAGAATGCAAAGGTAGCAAAGAAATCAGATGTGCTGCCTTAGTAAAATTAAAAGGAAAGACTGCATCTAGTCAATTGTCACCTTCTCAGTAAAGCACCAGGTATCACTAGTAGAGATTATTACACTGCAAAATGCAAGCAGAATTCCAGTGCACCAGTCAAAACAGTGCATGCAAAAGTCTGTAAGTAGTTTTAGCCCTCAAACCTTGCATAGATGTCAACCAGAGGGTTTTTTTTATAAGGGGCATAGCGGCTAATCATCAGTGTGCATCCACAAGCACACTGCATTCACAAACATACAGGTTATATAAAGCAACAACTTCTGTACTAAAAACCTGAAAGCTGCAGCTACCAAGATATAACATGACGCAAGTTTGCATCATGCCTCAAGTTTGCATCATGCCTCAGACAGATAAGGAACAAGTACATCGTCAGAGTGAAATATTTTAATCTTTTTTTTTGGTTTAGGATAACCCTAAGACGCTGACAGCAAGATGTGCTGGTGTGCTGCTGTTGTTGCATGTTCATCTTTAAAAGAAAACCAGGAATGACTATGTGTCTTGCTAAGTTTAAACATTACCTTTCTGAAGTCCGGGCAACACTGAGATCTGTTGAATATTGGGATGGGATGCTGGCAGGACTCTACCTTCATCAAAATGCAGTAACTAATAAAAATTCAGATGGATGCATTCAAGCAATGACTTTTGCCTTTGTTACTACAGGTAGGGCAGTGAGTGGTTTGTTTATGCCGTTCTTCCACCTCTACAGTAATAATCTACATGCAGATTGAAAAAGAGATGTATGCAATTGTGTTTGGCTGTGAGGGTTTTCATCACTATGTGTGTGGGAGAAAAGTGATAGTGGAATCTCATCATATGTTACATGCTGGCTTATTACCATCTGAAAAAAAAACATTTGGAAAAACTCAATCTATAAATGTGTTTATTCCTATTTGAATAATGTGGCCTAGTGTTAAACACCAGGACTCTAAAAAACACCCTCTAAGCAAATTTTAATTTTATATTAATTTAACAGATTAATTTAACAATTAATTTATCTGGCCACTGTTGGGAAAGAAGAGGATCTAAAGTATTCAGAGAGGAGGCTACAATAAACATATTTAATTCATTCCAGCACAAAATTGGTATTGCTGGTGACAAAGAATCATCACTAAATAAAGTAACCTTGAAACTACCAATTGTATGAGGCATTAAGAAGAGGGAAGGCATGACAAAAATGTCAGTGCATTTGACTGCTTATTTTCACCTCCCCTGCATTTCCCTGTCAAAGAATGAAGAAGAGAAAACCATGGCATCTGTGCTAAGGAATTGTCTTGGAGGATTAATTAATTATAATGCTAGTCCTCCATGTGCTGGCTGTGTTGTCATTCTCTCACAAACACTATTTGTTCCACTATCATCAGCTCAATTATTTGAGATGTTCCTCAGCAAGTGCATAGACGCGTTCTTTCAAAAGCTCCTTTATGATGAAATATTCTCAGTGGCTTAATGCATATTCCCTTATGTTACAAACTGTTAAAGGCTCAGACACACTCCCAGTTCAAAACCCCCTTGGTAAAACGACCTAAAAATTTGTGACTTACCTATTAAGACTAAACAAACCACTCAAAGCCACATACTGCAACCTCAGTGGGTTGAAGTATTTCCTTGCATCATCCTCTGGCTATATCATGAAGACAGTAGGGTCAGGGTGGGAGCACTTGCAAAAGAACAGAGTGATGTGACTTGCAGTCTTGTCTTTAGCCAAAGCTAAATTTGGCAGGGACTGAAATAGTGTTATTTTACCCTGTGCACCAAAACAAACTCTAAGCTCTAGGTTCTCCCACAGCTTGGGTGAGACCTTTAGTTCTTGAAGAGTTTTCCTTGTGTCTTTGTCCTACTACAGAGTCTTAAAGAAAGGGCTCAATAGACACCAAAAGCAAATCACAAGTCACCATATACATATGTCAATCTGCAAGAATGGGTATTGCAACTCTAGCATTTGTACCTCGATGCACATTTCTTATTTGCAAAAATAAAAATACTGACCATTCTTAGAATAAAGAAAAAAAAGCAAAAGAAAAAAGATTAGTGTTGGCACATTAGGTGTGTATGTTCAGACAACAGATTTTACAGCTGATTTGCATAAAAAGGACACTGACAGGGCATAGTACTGGGAGATGGATCTCACATAATTTGTTTCAATATTTATTTACAGATGTGGAATACAATTAATGCGGAATATTACCTCTCTCCACTTTTAAAGCTGTTGTTGCAAGATGATGTCACATAGAGCCAATACTCCCTGGCTAAATTATACTCCCATGGTAGCAGGGAGGGAAGAAATTTAAGGCTATTTGCTACACAAGCCCAGGTACCATTGCTTTATTTTGCAATAAAAATGACATACAGGTAGGCTAGTTTGTGCTCAGATCCTTGTCTTATTTGCAGTTCTTTTTTAGTCTCATTTTCATATATTATGGGACAGTCAGCCCACAACCATGTTGTTGTAACAGCCATGAACAATCAGTTATTTCTGCTTTATGCGTGTTTACTTTATAAGGCTGTTTGTCTGAGAAGCAGAAGACAAATAGGAAAAGCCCATTTTATATTGCTAAAACTAAATTCAGACCTGATAGAGATACACTGAAGTGGCGTCTCAGCATTTCCAGCTAAGTGTTTCACCCTGCCTCTGACTATTCCTGCCTCCAGAGAACAAATCACACATTCCTGTTTACACCAGAGTTAGAGAGCAAGGCGTGACTTCAAAACATCACCTTTGAAGCTCTTTGGTGAGTGGGAACATTTCTGACTCTCAAACACTTCATTGGGATGGTATGCTGTAAGAGACTTTGCTTTTTAATGAGTTTGCTGGCTTGTTTCATACTTCATAAACTTGCTGTCCAATCTTGATATTCCTGCTGCTAAGGGAAGTAACCCATGGATGATATACGTGCCCATGAATTCCCGTCAGGAAGTGCAGATGCTCCTTTATAATGCAGGTACATTTACAACTACTCCTATCCTGTTTGACAGTTGCTAGGTTTCTCTTTGTATTCCATCCTATTTATGTGTTTCTACATTACTTAAATCTGAGTGTGCTCCTGCGTTATCTGTGGTGCAGGATAGTTGTGCACACTTTGTCTCAGAAATTCACCTTGGCACATGATTTCATTGATACCAGTGTTTCCTATAATCATAAAACTTGAAGACACTCTTTCCCCAAAAAATAAAATGTTCCTCCCCTGTTTTCTTGTAAAACACCTTCAGATACTGAAAGACCATAATAAGATCTCACCAGAACCTTCTCTTCTCCATGCTGAACACCACAACTCCCTTAGTCTGTCCTCATAGCAGAAGTGTTCCATACCACTGATCTTCTTCATTCTGCTCTAACAGATCCATGTCCTCGTGTTGGTGTTTCTAGAAGTAGAAACAGTGCTCCAGGTGGGGTCTCACAAGAGATGTTTTCATGATGAAAATCAGCTCTTTCCTTGCAGGCAGAGGAAATAAAATCTTTCCAATTATGGTCACACACTCGACGCTATTAGTACAAAATTTAGTTCTGCATTAATCAGACTGGGGTGGGTGAAGCGCGAAATTAACTTGACTTTCATTTTGCATCATACAGTAAACTGACTTGGTGAAATCACTGCAGAAATCTGAGCTGTGAATGATGGATGAGATGAAAAAAACAGAGAATAAACAGTGTTGTGTAATCATCGCTACACTAAAAGGGACACACAGTTCAATTCAATTGTTTGGAGAAATATTTTACTTCCCTCAATGGGACAAATCAAATGGGAAAATCAAATGGGACACTGCCCTCAACTGCACCCGTATTTTGCCACTGAGACTGAGAACAGAGTTTGGGCCCAAAAATTTGTCACTGCTATCTCCTCTAGTTTGAGAGCTATATGCGGTCATCAAACTCACCAACAATTTTTCAAACTGTTATTTTTTGACAGAAAATGACAATTTAATGAAAATAGAGGCACACTGGTTTCAAGGAAGTTTCCATCTGCAGTTCAAAACTTGTGCCCACAATCTAGAGGGGAAGACAAATATTTACCAGAACCAAATAAGAAGCCACAAGGTGTTCAACCTTGTGGTTTCAAGTGTCTGCTTCTGGAGGGGAAGAATAAGAACACACATCTGAAATCTTCCACATCCCATTGAAGTACCCCAAAGCATTCTGGAAATATGTTTTACCTTGAACTTTTTCAAAAGGCTTTTGTTCCACTTCAATGAAGAAAAAAGTACAGACATTTTCTTTTTCTTTTTTCAAATCAGAACTCTGTTTCCAGACAAGGTGAATAGTTATTCCCTTTTCCCAACGCTCTGTCACCTTTCCTGTGTGGCTATAATGTATGTTTGGGAGAGGCAAGATGTCCTATACACTGGAAACACAACTGCCTCCACCTGAACCATTTCCTTACAAACAGCAGGAAAAAGAAAACAATGCTTCTCCAAAGTTGTCCAACTTTTTAATTAAGATTTTCAATTTTTTTACCACCCTTTGCCATAAACAGAAAGATTTCTGTCTTCAGCTGGGGGTAGAGAATAAGGAAAAAGGGTATGTGATTACAGCCATGGTGACAGGTTCCAAAATGCAACCTACCTGCTGACAAGAGGAAAACCCTACTCTTGTTTATACTTGGCTCTATATACAGGAGCAGCATGTTCCATGCAGAAGACGGTCCTAATTGGTTTTTTTTTTTTCAGGGAAAATAAATTTTATCACCAAGTGGGAAACACTGCTGACTGTTTACTATCTTAATCTGTGAAATGTGCTGGAAAATAAAGAGTTGAATTAAAATTGTCTTTTCGATGGCTGTTCCTTACAGAAAAGCGACACCATTTCAAAACACAGCTTTTCTTGTTTGCCTCTATTTACTTTCCCATTTTTCATGTAATAACATCTATTTAACCAATTTCAGCAACATACTTTTAACATCTTTGCAGATGTATCTGCAACACATTCAAGAGCCTTTCAAAGTAGAATGAAGTTGTATGGTATCTTCTGTGTCTCCAATAATGTGGAGAACATGAAGTCTACAGGTCTAAAAGTTGTTTTCCCAGATTAACATCCAAAGTCCTGCCTTTAGTATTTAAACAAACCAGATAGTGCTTGCACTGAAAATTTCTGATCTCAAAAGCAAAGAAGGAACAGGTTTTGCCACCCCTTCCTATTAGAAGTGGAGGGTGACAATTGCTGACTTGCTTTGTGACAGTGATTGACTACACCTCCTGTGCTTTAAATGCATTTTAAAATGTCTTTTAAAAATTATTTGCTTATTCAAACCATTATACATAGGCTGTATGTGCACAAAGAGCCACTAAACTGCAGCATGATTCATATTTCTTATTTTATCTTCAGTCCTGAGGAAAGTACACACTACGGGAACATCTTTGCTGTACTGATCTGTCCTGCAGCAAAGATCAAATCACAGGGGCTTTTTGGGGCTATGGACAGCAGAAAGCAAGGCAGTATTCCCCAGTCCAGCCACAAAGTTACACGAAACACCGTCCTAACAATGGCTCTGGGGGCAATGAATAACCAGCGACCAAGCTACTTCTGGGAAAGCTCTCTTATGTTTTAAATCAACATAATCAAATGAGCCATTTTCAAAGCATAAATTAATTTCTCTCAAAAAACTTTCTTCAGTGGTTCCTAACCAGGTGAAACCAGTGGATGTGATTTTTGCAAAGCTGCAAATCCTACTTGGGTCTATAACCCTCCTCTTGGTTGCACCTGGTTTAAGAAACTTTACTCTGCCTGTGGGAACATCACATATTGCCCCTAAGGAGCAAGAGCTTGGTGTCGGGACAACACTAGAAGGGGCACCTGGAATGGAAACAGGTACTGAGAGTTTTTCAGTCAAATGCTATAGGGGCACTGGTTTTTGAACCTTTCAGTTACATCCAATAAACCCTTAATGTACTAAGGTAGAGGCTGGCCATGGCAACCAGGACAGTCAGAAAGCTCTTCTAGATCCCTTCAGGTAGGGAGGCCCTAAATCGAAGCTTCCTAGCAGTCAGCAGGAGGTCAGAGAAGGGGAAGTGACAGCCTCATCATCCAGAGAGGTGCAGAACTTGCAGTGGCACTGTGTCCTTCTTGGCCTGAAGTAATTAATTCTGTTCTTGCATGCTGACCTCTCTGCACAGGTCAGGCTGCCTCTGAGCAAGCATATGCTGCAGCAGACAGGCTGGGCAGGAAGGGTTATCAGCTGCATGAAAGGATTTCAGGGAGTGAATCTGTATTTGCCTCAGCTGATAACACTACCCTGGCAAATAAGTGCTTTTTCTTTGGAAGAAAGTATCCTGCTGTATATTGAAAAAGTCTATAATTTCAAAGAGATTTTTTTTCTCCATTTTGCTATATTGATGATTCAGCAGATATGTCACTTTTCCTTTTCCTTTGAAAAGCTGCTGCACCAATACATGTTTATTTCACTTAACCTTTTCCACCAAAGAACCAGCCCACTGCAGCCCATCAATAAGGACTCCGTAAATCACAACTGTGCAGAGTGCAGGCAGTGATTAATCCTTAAGTATTTTTCTTAATAAAATCTGGTTCAAACTCATCTATCTATAGGTGCTTATTTACAGATACAAGATATCCACGGTTTGAATTCCAGTGAAGTTCTACGCTGATTTTTTATAAAAATTGTCTAAAAGCTGCAAATTACTTCAGCATCCTCAACTTCCATTGGGAGGAAGCTGACAAGGAATCCAGGCACAGAGTAGCCAATGACTGCTGCTAATAGTAATAAATAACAAGAGGAGAAATGGACAGAAACTTCTAGAGCTTCGCCAGAAAAGTGTATGGAACACTGTTCAAATTCCTCAAAGCAACCAGCCTTAGGAACATTTTACTGCCCATGTCCTTAGGATGGTACAGACTTTAGCTTATGAAGGCTTTGCAAACTTGTTATTGCAAACGGTGGAGATTTACAATGTTTGTGACTTTAACTGTGTGACTCTGCCTGCAATGTTCATGCAGCTCTATGAAACATTGGCTGCAGGATCTTAGCTGATGTTGGTGAGATGCAGCACCAAAGGGGACAGAAATCCCTGTCCTGCTCGAACTTAAGTCCCTACCATTACCCACTTGTTTGATAGATGAAGTTCACCTTCTTCAAGCTTGGGGATGACTTTTGCAGCAATGTGACAGCTAGTTGAAAAATCCAAGCTGAAGTTAGCTTGGGCACCATTTTTCTTTTTCTTCAGTTCTTCACTGCTATGAATCTGGCTTCTTGACAAGGAGAAGTCACAAAGGTGATATGCAAAGGAATAAATGGACAAGTGACCCTGGTGTGGTTTAAAGTCCATGCTGTGTATATGGAAACCTACAGCAAATAGGAGGCAAAGAAAAGGCTGGTAACAGGCTGTGACTCTGCTTACTGGCTTACACGTCTTGAGTTAGCACTAGAGGGTAAGAATGATTTATTAAAACAGGTCAGATCATCAGTAAATTAGCACTTCTCCTCAAGGGAAGGAAAAATGAAAAAGAAATTTTGTGTCTCATTTACTTCCAGGGCTGCTTCAGAGATGGTGCAGCTTATGTTTGGTGGCAGGGTCTGAATTCTCATCCACTGCATCTACCACAAATTGCTGAGATGTAACAAATACTGGGCTGTCTCTTCAGACACATTTCTCCCAGAGGACATACGCCATGATGTTGTATGTGAACAAAAGATGTTCTTAGAATGACATTGTACACACCCTAGCAGCCATCAACCAGTATGCAACAAGCCCTGTGAACCCAGCCAAATGTACAACTCAGGAAGAACTTACACAGGATTCATGGATTCCTAGAATGGTTCAGGTTGGAAGGGACCTTAAAGATCATCTAGTTCCAACCCTCCTGCCATGAGCAGAGACACTCCCCCACTAGACCAAGTTGCTCAAGGCCCTATCCAATCTGGCCTTGAACACTTCTAGGGAATGAGCAGCCACAACCTTCCTGGGCAACATGTTCCAGTGTCTCAGCACCCTCATAGTAAAGAACTTCCTCCTGACTTCCAGCTTCAAACCGCTACCCTTGGTCCTACCACTACAGCCCTTGGAAAGAGCCCCCTCCTCAGCTTTCCTGGAAGCCTCCTTCAGGTACCGGAAGACTGCTGTAAGATCTCCCTGAAGTCTCCTCTTCTCCAGGCTGAACAGGCCCAACTGTTTCCGCCTGTCCCCACAGGAGAGGTGCTCCAGCCCACCAATCATCCTCTGGCCCACCTGTGGACACGTTCCAAGAGTTCAGTATCTTTCCTCTGTTGGGAGCTCCAGAACTGGACATGGTACTCCAGATGGTGTCTACAAGATCAGAACAGAGGAGGAGGATCACCTCCCTTGACCTACTGGTCACACTTCTCTTGATGCAGACCAGGATGTGGTTGAATGTTTCTGGAGGGCAAATAAACAGCTTGCTTTGGAGAGGAGCCAATTCTACCAATCACCTGTCACAAGACAATATCACAAGAAAAAGAAACCAGGCCACATTCTCTCTTAAGGGAAAGTTGTTAATTGAGCTCTAATCCTAAATCCACATCTGCTGGAACAGCTACACCACCAAAATGCATTCGAGTTGCACAGAAGCCAACAACAGTAACTCCAGATCATTAAGAATCTGCCTGATGATTAGAAACAAAAGGCAGGCCAGCACTAATGATAAACACAACATGTGATGACAACAGGGTCCTCTGCATTGAGGAGGACAGGAATGTCCAGCCAGTAGATCCATACCTAGAGCATCACTCCTGCCAGGAGACTCCCCATCTCCTGAGTGGTGCAGGGAATGCTTCTCTTCCCGAAAAACAGAAAGAGCATGTCTCCTCCAGGCTCTCTGAGGGCTTCCAGAAAGATAGCAGTAACTGAAACTCATCCACTCCAAGGCTAATGTCAGAAAATTACCTTGGGGAATCATGGGACATTTGTGGGCACCACAAGCTACTTGCTAAAGTAACCTTAGCAGCACATCTTTTGTTCAGAACCAGAATAGTTCTGAAATAAAATTGCAGCTACTTGGGTGAAACTTAGCATTGGTAAAGTCAGTGGGAAAATTCCCTTCTACCTCAGTGGAGGCATATGAGCCAAGGATATATTTTGAAAAGGTTGAATGAGTTTGTTCCTGGGCTTTAAGGATCTTTATATACTGTACCCTGCCAATTTAAATGATGATTGCAAAGTTCTGTTATATAACTTCTTCTAGGAGAGGCAGAAGCTTTCTCTCTGCAATAGTTTTTATATACTGTGACTCTTGCTCATAGTAAATTAGGTTGTTTATCCCCTTTATCTATATGCACTGCTGTAACACTTTTAACAAAACAAAATGATTGATGCACCTATACCAGTGGTCCAAGTCAATAACAAAGCAACAGCAACTCTGTAACTTTACCCTGCTATCAATTTATACAAAAGACAAATTTTAAGTTGTGAATATGTAAACGTAAATCCTTTACCATTCTAGACTTGCCAGCAATTTTGGCCTCTGATCCCAAACCTTTACTCAGGCTGCTCTAGCATCACAGAGGCCTGATGCTGATCTCACAGATCTTACCCCAATTTACTTTCCTAGCTTTCAGGCAGGCTGTTCCTTATTACACCACTATAAAAAAGACAGAATCAGGCCAATGGTCAGAAATGCAGGACACAGAGTTCTGTTTTGGTGCTCAGGTTCTTAGCCAAAAGCAGAATGTCAAATGCAGAGGCAAGCCTTATTGGATTGCAGAATAACTCCACCTGCCTTCTGCAGATTCATTTTACATTTAGATGTGTAGGGGTGACTTCCACTGCAGTCCATAAAAATTGTGCTCAACCACTATTATCTGTCACCAAACCAACTACCGATGCTGGAAGTCTTTTGCTGGAAAGAAATGAAAGTCCTCTGGTGCCAAGCTCTCCTGACACAGGGTTTAAACTATCTCAGATTCCCACATAGAACATCTTAGTGCTACCAGCTTTCCTGTGATATTCACTTAATGTATGCTATTCATTTACATTCTATTCCAAATTGAAATTCCATTTCTCTGTTATATTAAATAATAGGCAGCCCCGGCAACCTACTAAAGAACAGCACACTGTAAAATAGTACTACATGAAAAAGTCTGTAGAGTTCTGCAAATTTAAATTCAGACTTTGAAATTTCTTATAAAAATTTCAGAATTGAGTAAGCAGTAACTATCTTTCACTGTGTTTCTTAAAACACATGATTATGGTTTATTGTGTGAGCCATCACATCATTTTATAGACAGATGTAGCAATAGTAATCAAAATAATAGCTAGTAGAATATCTGTACCTTAATTGCTAATGGTGTTTTAAGCTGTACAGGACTATCCTTCAAGCAACAGCACATCCATTGAACCGATCTGTGGGTACATCTACACTGCAGTCCCTTTCAATAGCATTTCTGTTGCCTTCATACAAAATAAGAACCATTTGCAACACATCACAATGATAAATGAGGATTTTTGTAATTTTCNGGGACAGCTTTGCAATTCATGAAAATTCTCATTTAAATTGAATAAGCAAACAAACTTCACTGTGATTCACAATCGCTGTTTGCTTCCAGCATGGAGCATTACATTGTATTTTTTTAAACTTTAACCAATTCTTGATTGTGATGCTGCCTCTTAACTTGGCAAATTGCAGCTTTTTTAATTTTAGTACTCATTGCTTTGATTGCGCCGCTTGTTTTGTGACTTCGAAAGTATTTGCCTCTTGTAGGCATGTTGTTCTGACCACCTTACAGCAACACAAAGAAGCTACAGTCTCAGATGCATTTACGCAGATGCTTAACTGAAAGCATAGATTCTGCAAAATCAAGGTTGTGTGTGTATGTTTCAGCGCATTACTGAAGACTTGGACTGTTTGCAAAGTAAATCACTATTCAGCCGGAACAAAAGCAATACAATACGCTTTAAGATATATATATATATATCCTTTCAGGCAATTGAGCAAGGATAGCAGCAATTCCACTGCAAACACGTCCCTTCCTTTGCGCCACGGAACGGCCACCGAAGAGCGCGGCGTGGGGCGACCGGTGTCGTTCGGGTCCGGCGCCCTGAGGGCAGATTTACCGCCGATCCCTCCCCATCTCTCTGATCTCTCCCTTCCTTTGTGCTCGCCGATACAACAGCCCCGCAACCGCGTTTTTCCCTCTGCCGCTTCGTGAGCGTTTCTTCTAAGGTGATCTTTAAGCTTAAAATATTTGCTTAATTAACGTTGCCTGATCTTAAAAGAGCCGAAGCCGCTCTCTCGCCGCGTGAATGCGGGAGTCTCAGTACCGCGATCACAGTGAGGAGGGCTGAGGGAAAAGCCATCCCTTCAACTTTCCGGACCGGCCACCGGGTCGCAGACCTCCTTCGCCCTGCCGCTCCCGATGTCAGAGCCTGGCAGCCGCCAACCGTACCAGAGCCCCACGGTGCTTTCGGCGTTAGGCAGCCCGAGGGGAACAAGGGAAGGCGGCTGTCGGCGCGACACCCCACCCGCGCTCTTACTTCCCGCTCCTCCCTCAGCTTACAACTTCTCCAGCGCAGATCCCCTGAAGGTGCAGCGCG
>VZRI01006596.1:33616-119388 GCA_013397515.1 Upupa epops | reverse complement strand
GGTACCGCGTGGGCAGTGGCGAGGCGGAGCGGCCGCGCGGCTCCGGCTGCGGCACCTCCGGGGGTCAGTACCCCGTAGAGCACTGAGCGACCCGGCGGTAGGTGGGGGCACCCCCGAGTGGGAAGCAGGGTGGGGTGGGTTGTTGGGTTTTTTTGGGGGGGAGGGGGATAGGGGTGGACTGAGGGGGAGGGTTTGTACTGTGTGGTGTGCTCTGGAAGGAAAATCCTATACGTGAAGCCTTATGGATTCTCGGTGGCACGGCTTAGTGGCTTCTGGGCTTTACAGTTTCTAGGCGAGGAGGGATGTGTTTTTAGGAGGGTTCGAAAGAGCCGGGATAGACATTTGTTTGGAGAAGCAGCGCTTTCCAGGAATTTAAATGAGATCGTTTTCTGTGGCTGCTTTTCAAGGCTATTCTATTAGTTCTATATTTGCTTTTGCGGATTGCACTTATAAATAGTTACTAGTCGTGTTAGCATGCAAAAAATCGGCATTCTCAAAGGGAAAAAAGGAAAAGGAAGGACTCTGCCAATTTGCCTCTAATGAGCAGTGTAGACCACTTCTGAGGTCTGCTTATGCATTTTATCAGGAACATTATCATCTAACACTCAACTACCATTTGTAGTTCATTCTGTCATGGCAACGTGTTTCACTTGGTAGTAAAAACATTTTTCATTAGGTTACTTCTGCAAGTAATTTAGTTGATAACTGCTAGAGTAAGATTTAGTCATTGCTTCATGTGGAGAGAAATGTTAAGTGATAGGCAGGAGGAGTTTTTGATAATTTTTCATTCTAATTTTCCCTTTTCGTTCTTGCAAACTTTCTTGGAACTTTAATCCTTTGTAATGGAAGTTTCCAGGCGTGTTGTCTGAATCCAGGTAATTTTAATACATGTATATATCTTTTTTTCTGTTGTTGTTTGGAAAACTCATGTGAAAGTTGGGTTTGATAGTGTGGTTTCTGGAAATAATTACTACATTTTTTCCATTTAAAGATGAAGCTCTTCCATTTTTTAGTCTTTTACAACAAGACCTTTTGTTACTATCCCAAATTTGAACTGTAGTTGAGAGGTATTTCCTCCACCCTTATATGTGCTCTCCCATTAAAATACTGTTTGACTGGAGATGCTATTGTGATTATTCACTTTGTTTTGTGTGTGCTTTACTAATACCAAAACCAGCACTGTTGGGAAAAGATACGCAATTTGCTGCTGAATAAGAAGCTGTGCTAAAGGGTCTGGAAGTGAGGTCTTGTCTCACCTGCAGGCAGCGATTCAGTATCTGACAACAAAGGGGCGTCTTGGCAGACACCTCTGCTGAAGCAGGCAGGACTCCACTTGCATTTGCTGTGAACTCTTTGTAAGCAGAATCCTTCTGTGATGGAGTGTGGGACCATCAAAACTCCTAATGTGGTCAGTCAGAGAACTTTTTCTTCTACAGTTCATCTGGGCAGAGGACAGGATTTCCCAGCATTGTCTACATTCAGAGTTGGAGGATGTATGCAAAATGTTAGAGGTTTGTTGCAGAGTTGCAGATCTCAACATTTATGTTTTGAGATGTGTTTTCTATTAATGAAAGGAAAAGAGGCCGAACAATCGGGAAAGTGTAAAAACTTTGCAAAAGGGACTTAAAGGGAGGTTACAGTTGCACATCTGTCAGTGGAGAGACCTTGCGGATAAAGTTGTATGTTCACTTTATCTACCCGTTGAAATCTGAAAAATTATTGTTGTGTGCCTTCTTAGATTAACCGTGGAATTGTGCGTAAATACAATCTGGAGATACCATTTCCTGATTTAAAATTAAGAAAGCAAACTAGAAAATAATGGCAATTTTGCAGAATATATGGGTTTTTTTCTACATCAGATTAGCAGTATGAGATAAACTGTTCTCGCATTGGTAGAATCCTTGTGATTGTATTATGAATTGATACTGTTCATGTTAGTGGAGTATGCTGGATTTTATGTAAGTTGTTGGAATGCTACTGACCCACTAGAAATTGTATGTAAATCTGACTGCAGTCATTTTCAGATTGTGTTCTGGGAGCCTGCCTGTATTTGCTAAGTGTTTTGGTGGTGGTCTAAAGGGAAGTACTTGAATGTTGGCTCATTTTCTGTGTATTTAGGTAAAATTACATTAATAGAACCCAAAATATATTAAATACCTCTAATATTAATGATCTTAACAAGAGCTTAATTACATATTAAAATGCATATATTAATATATAATTAAATCCTATATATTGAAAGAATGGTATAATAATATTGCTAATGTTATCAAATGCTGTTTGATTGCTGTGAAGGCAAATCTGGGGGAAAACGTCAGTGGAAAACAGGTTTTCCTGCTACAAAAGAACTGGGTGCTCCTGTGACAGCGTAACTTTGGAACAAAGGTGTAGGGACTTGATTCAAGAAATGGAAAATCTGGATTTGCTTCTACTTCTGTATTGCAGAAATAATTTTTGTCAGGTTAGACTGTTGGCTTCCTCCTCAGGGTGAAGGTTTATGACCCTTAAATAGTTCTTCCAGGCACTAAACAGTATCACTTTCGTGCATTTGAAGTAAGGTAGAAAGGCTGGCTAGTAACACTGGTATTGGTGACTGAAAACCAAAGAAATTTACAACACCAGACATTTCTCTTTATTTCCCTTGTTGTCAGTTATTACCAAGCATTAGACTGTCATACTTTAATGTAGTAAATAGTCTATTAGGCACCATCTGAACTTTTAATTAGAGATGGTTAGTGCAAGGGTTTGTGTACAAAATTTAGCCAAAATAATTGCTTTCAGACTTTTATCTGACCCTGGTTATTCTTGGAGCAGCTGCATGCATGGCTTTTCTCTGAACTTTGCACTTTTTAGGCTCTCTTTTGCAGTCCTGCCACTACTTTTTCAATTTGTGTAACTAGAAGCCAATGTGTTGTTATTTTGCTGGTAGTAGTAATTCAGAGCATCTGTTCTGTGTGCCATACATTGTGATCTTACTAAAACTCTTATCATTCATATTTAGGTACCCACCAAACCGCAACACAAATCAGAAAGTTGCAATTATTTTATTTTCTGAGAGGTATTGCATGGTTGCTGAAGTTAAGAGTATTTCTTCTATTGCCACTGTATGTCTTGAAAATGGTTTTGGCACGGGATGAAATTTGCACCACAAAGAATTAATAATAAATTACTCTAGATACAGCAAATCATTCTTTATGCACTTAATTACATGTATTAATTCCATGGTAAATGCTTTTTTCCTTCAGTAGAACTCATGATGTCATATTTAGGGTGCACACTTATATGAAAAGCTGACTACAGCTACTGTGAATACCATAAAAAATCTGGTATTTGGTACTGAATATTTTACGAATATTGTGTGGTTTAGATCCAGTCTTTTCTATGGTGCCACCATAGTAAATGAATTTTCATGATGAGTAACACTTCTGATAAAAGCAATCTTGTAAAAAAGAAAATATATTTATTTTTGTTTGATCTGAAAATTGTATATAGACTAGAAACAGTGCTTTGGCAGTTGGCCTTGAGGGCAAAGTATACCAAAATCATTATGTTTTGTATGCATTTTTCAGAAATAGTCTCTTCCCAGATGGATAAATGCTTAAAGGGTTAAATATCAGGCAGCTGTTGACAGTGTTGATGTGGGTCCTTGACCTCCAGAACTTGCTCCACACAGGTATTCTGACAGAGCCTGTTGGTCTGCAGGCCTTCAAAACCCTCTCTGAGGCCAGATCTTCCGTGTTGCTGCTGAAGACCATGAGAAGTTTGGTGGGCACTGGGGAAGTGGAGCAGAGCTGGGCTCTGGGGTATGACTGCCTGGATTGCTGTTACATTTCACTGGAGATGCAACTCTACAGCTGATTGTGTATGTTACTGTGTTGTGCTTTCTGGAAGGATTCACTTTAGAAATCTACATGTAAATGGAAATTAAATGTTAATTATTGCATAGCTCTCTGATTGTCATCAGAGTTGGATTCATCTCCGGTTTTGTACAATCCACCGTTTACTGTATTAAACTATAAATACTATCCAAGATTAGGGTGTTTTATAGCTAGGGTGGTGAAACGACTGTGAGTGCTCTCTAGGGACTCAACACATAATCATGCAAATGACATGGCTATTAACTGTGGAAAGGTAAGTTTCTTCTTCCCTTGTGATGCATATTTGTCTGGATAGAAACTATGTGGGCCACAAAATGCAGAGGACTTGAAGAGATGGGCTGATTTGGTCGTGAATCCATTATGTCACTGATGGAACCAAAGGTCCAGGCAGTTTAAAATTTTATCATAGATCTCTGTAGGATCCTCAATTTAAAGTAGCTCTACTATGCTAAGTTCTGATTTTAATTTTGGCAATGGAACTGCTTGTCAGTCCATTACTGGAAGGACTACTTTTGGTCTGGTCACCCTTATTAAAAGCTCAGATACTGTTTCTACAAAATGCTTAGGTTTTTTCTGCCCATGTTGTTCTGTTTGAAGATAATACTTTCTGTATTTAAAAATGTAGTGATATGCTCTACAATCATGGTCCCACATGCCCTCAATCTTTGCATAACTGAGTATTGCAGAATGTAATGTTCTTTTATGAGGCTGGTTTCTAGGTAAGAAGATGCTAGTTCAGAGCGCTGTTTCCACAAAAAGCATTACAAATCTGAAAAATGTTGTAGGCATTTTATAGTGCTCAATGCACAGTGGGTGGTGTTTGGCTCTGGAGCAGCAATGGTACACCAGGCTGTTCACCCTTTACTCTGGGTTGGGGAATGGAAGTCAGTAAGAAATGAAAGCCGTTACCATCCTGATGACATGTGGAATGTGGTTTCTAATGGACAGGTTTCCACATTGTGGAAGCGACTACTAGTCGCTAGTAATATCTAACTAATACTAGTTAGATGGGCAGAGCCAGTTCCCTTGTTGAAAGACCCTTTAGATGGCTAAGAAGCACATCATACCTCATCTTAGCCTCCAACTGATCTATCCAGTTAAGTGTTTCCAAAAACAGTGTAGGGACTATCATCTGCTAATCACACACTGTCCTCTACTGAGGAAAAAGTATGTTTTATTGCCACCCTGCTTCATGTGAATTTGTTAGTTACAAAATGTTCAAAGGCATCATTGGGTTTAGGATTTCATCCTGTGGAAGTATTATAGAGGGTGCCCTGTGTCTCCCAGTGGAGTTAATCTTGTCCAGACTTGATAGCAGTTACTGGCAAATTGGCTGAGAAGTCAGTGATTAATTTTAACAAATGAGTTTCCTTTGAGTGCAAGCTCCCACATGCCAATTATAACACTATGTCTGTGATAAAGTTAGGGATTTGTTTTTTAATTTGAGCTTCAAATCTGCTTGTGACTGATTACTTTTTTCCATGTCTTAAGACATCTGTGTTTTGTGGGATGAGAAGGAAGTGTTCTGTCTACTACAAAATACCCCAAAATCCAAGTAGTTGCAGAATTGTTTTCTAATGGTTAAAAAGTGTTTGATCTACTGTATCATACAGGCTCAAAGGCCTGTACTGTCTTGAGAGAGCTACAGTCTCATACAGTCAATTAAAGGTCTTTTAGTGCCTTTAAGTGGGCTTTGGATCTAGACCTCCATGATTCCCTGGTTTGTCCATACAAAAGGAAAGGAAAGCAGCCACAAGCTCCGTTCTCCAGGAGACAATAATATTGGCTGGATGGAAACAAAACTTCTAGCAAACATACATGAGTTGGGTTATATTTTGCGATATTAAAGAAGCTGGTTTTAGAACAAAGCCTACTTGGGCTAAATGTATCATGAGGCATCACAGAGGAAGTACTAACAGGAGTGCAGCATTTTTTTTTTCAAGAAAGTGTATACTACATGATTAGATAATTTTTTTTCCCTAAGGACTGTGTTACTAGCATGGAAATTGCATTATAACTGCATGGACGACAAGGTTTCTGTCTTAAGAATACATATTTAGTTTACAGGAAAATCAAGGAGTGACATGGTTTTAGATATTTAACTTGGATGAAGTCTCGCAGACAGACTCAAGGCCGTGGTCCAACTTCTTTCACTCCCCACACAGGCCTTTTACTAGCCACAGCTAAAGGACCCAGAATATCGTAAAACAGAATCTTAGAATCATTAGGGATTGGAAGGGACCTCGAAAAATCATCTAGTCTAATCCCCCTGCCACAGCATGATCACCTAGACCAAGTCACACAGGAACACATCCAGGTGGGTCTTGAACGTCTCCAGAGAAGGAGACTCCTTAACCTCCCTGGGCAGCCTGTTCCAATGCTCTGTTACCCTCACTGGGAAAAAGTTTCTTCTGATATTTATACGGAACCTCTTATGTTTCAGCTTGCACCCATTGTCCCTTGTCCTATCACTAGATGAAAAGAACCTGGCTCCATCCTCCTGACACCCACTTGTCACATATTTGTAGACATTAATGAGGTCACTCCTCAGCCTCCTCTTCTCCAAGCTAAAGTGACCCAAGTCTCTCAGCCTTTCCTCATAAGGGAGGTGTTCTACTTCCTTCATCATCTTCATTGCTGTATGCTGGAAACTCTCCAGCAGCTCTGTGTCCTTCTTGAACTGAGGGGCCCAGAACTGGGCATAATACTCCAGATGCAGTCTCACTAGTGCAGGGTAGAGGGGGCGAAGAACCTCCCTTGATCTGCTAAACAACCCCCTTCTCATGCACCCCAGGATGCTGTTGGCCCTCTTAGCCACAAGAGCACATTGCTGGCTCACAATCATCTTGTTGTCCACTAGGACCTGCAGGTCTCTTTCTCCTCCACTGCTCTCCAACAGGTCAGTCCCCAACCTATACTGGTCCCTGGGGTCGTTCTTGTCCAGATGCAAGACTCTACACTGACCCTTGTTGTACCTCATTCCATTTCTCTCTGCCCAGCTCTCTAGCCTGTCCAGGTCTCGCTGAATTGGCAGCGCAGTCTGCTGCGGTGTCGGTGACCCCATCCAGCTTTCTGTCATCAGCAAACTTGCTCACAGTGCACCCTAATCCCTCATCCAAGTCATTAATGACTAGGTTGAAGAGGACTGGTCACAGTACCAATCCTTGGGGGACTCCACTAGATACAGGCCTCCAACTAGACTCTGTCCCATTAACCACTACTCTTTGGCTTCTGTCATGCAGCCAGTTCACAGTCCACCTCACTACCCAACCATCCAGTCCACACTGCCTCAGTTTGGCTGTGAGGATGCTGTGTGAGACTGTGTCAGATGTATTCCTGAAGTCAAGGTAGACCACATCCACTGCTCTGCCATCATCTATCCACCCGGTTATGTCCTCATAAAAGGCTGTCTGGTTAGTCAAGCATGACTTCCCCTTGGTGAAGCCCTACTGACCCTCTTGTCCCTGCTGTGCCTAGAGAGAGTGTCCAGGACAAATTGTTCCATCCCGTTTCCTGGGATGAAGGTGAGACTGACTGGTCTGTAGTTACCGGGGTCTTCCTTCTTTCCCTTTTTGAATATTGGCATGACGTCAGGAATGGTTTTACACTGATCAGTTCTCATGACTGTAGCAGCACGGTGTTGGCATTTTCTTTATAATATGCCACCCTTTTTCCAGAAGCTCATCACTCACCCATAAAACTCGCGTACTAATTTAAAGCATGGTTAAAAGGTCTACTTGCAGAAGGAGATTTTACTGAGTATAAAAATTCATTGCTTTGGGGAAATGGAACATAATGTGGCATTAACAAAGCGAACTTGATTTTTTTCTTGGGTTTTTTTTTGTTGTTTAACATGCATAAGTCGGTACCCTTAGATTTAAAGGGCATTTCGACAATACATTCAGAAAACAATAAATCCCTTAAAAGATCAATTCTTTCATTATCTTGACCAACCTTGAAAAGTAGCTTTTGTGCCTGCCTAGTGCTTGTGTTTCAGAAACTGTTCTTAGGTGTTTTATTATGTGCTGAAACGTATGTTTATAAAAAAGAGTATAACGCGGTGGAAAAAGTTTCTTACAATAATAAACCTGTCGATCAGCCATATGCTGCCATCCAGTATGTTTGAGAAGAAAATAATTCTTCTACAAGTGTTGAGTCAGTTTATATCCCAAATATTAAGTTAGGGTCAGGATGTGACCGGCCCTTTGTGGATTGAGAGGAGAAGGAAAGCACATACATGTTGTCCTCATGCTCTTTTATTGAGATCTGGCAGCTCGGTTGCACACCTTTCCAAAGAGCAGTGGAGACAGGAGCTCCATGGGCAACCATAAGAAGTTCTCCTCCTGTAGCTTTTCTTGGCACTCTGCAGGTTTGTGCTGACCCAGCACAGGACTATGCATTTTGTAAAAGTTGGCTGAGTTTTTTGTGGTCTCTCCTGAGAAGAGCAAATGTCTCGTGAAGATTAGCTGTATTTAGAAGGTTGCAGAACAGATAGGTGAAGTTGGTACAAGTAGAAGATCTCTGATAAATAGGCAATTGAATAAGAAATGTTTTTACTACCTGTTATCTACTAGATCTAAATGATCTAGGTGGATTATTTATATTTTATGGCTTTTTTTCTGTGCTTGTATCAACATTTTTTTGTTTTTTTTAAATGTAGGTGACTGATTATTCCAAAATCTTTTCTTTATAAAAGGGAAAAACTAAGATGCATCAGGTCAAAGGATGTGTCATTCATAAAAAGCACTTCTGTGTGGGATCAGTGTTTGGTAAACATAGGCACTTTTAAACCTATTCTACTTTGGAAGCACTCACATAGCTCTTGTGAATGGGAGTCATGCATGTGTGCACCTCAAAAAAACAGTCTTTGTAACCAAGGAACTTTATATGTAGAAACATACTTCATCTAGAAGCTTTCTTAATATCCTGCTGTTTTCCACCAGCTGATCAACTGTGCACTGCTTGTTTTCTTGGTAGCTTGGCAGGTGACAGTCAAAGGATATATATCAAAGATTAAGGAGAATTGTTTAAAGTAGTTGACCATGCTAAAGGCTGTGTCAAAAGATGCATGAGGTTGCCATAGTATCCGTTTTCAAAATCAAGATTGTGAACAGAGCAGTCCCCACCAGGAGTGAACTCCTTACCCACAGCCTTTCCAGCTTTTAATTTGCTCCAGGGAAATTTACTTCTTGAGCACTGAGATCTTACCCTTGGGTTTTCCTGTGCAGAAGTCTAATAAGATAAGTTTTGTCTGTGTGTACGAGGTGCTCTGTCTAGCAGAGGACCTTGGAGACCAAGGGAGAGGAGCAAAGAGAGGGAATAAGCTGCAGTAGAAACATGCAGACTCTGGCACAGAGTTTGCAATCACTGTGCAAATAGAAACGGAAAAGAGATGGGATCAGTAATCCATGGGTGAGAGTGTACCTGTAAGTTACATGGATGTTGTGTGGGAAAACTTTCCGGCACATCAGAATGTAAGTCTAGGTATAGATTGAAAGAGTAGTAGGAAGATGACAATAAGTCTGGGGAGGAAACTATCTGTGCCTTGTGCATGTTTACTTCTTCTTAGAGAGGAGGCACTTTGAAACTGGCAAGGCTTGTAAGCACTCTCCAACCATTTATTTTCATCCCAATGAAATGTACCTCCCCCAGGGAGACTGTGAAGTCCATACAAGTTCTTATACCAGTTGAACCTGAGGGAAGGGTCCTGAGCTTTAGTGCTGCCTGCTGAGCACTGCTGATGAGGTGATTGAGGAGCCTGAAGTGGGCCAGACTGGCTTGCCTACACTATATGCAAGCCAACATGTGGTGTTAACAACTACAGTGCTTAGAATTTGCACAAACCCACATTTAGTAATAAAATAGCTTGCAGCTAGTCAAAGGCAACAGTAGTAGCCAAGCAAATTTGAAATGTTGAAGCCAACAATTTTTAAGTTATGATGGGCCAAAAAAATTAGGAAACAGTCCAAGAAATGGAGAACACCTCACTTTTCTGGAACTCTTACATCTCTAAGATGCCTTAGCCAATCTACCTCAAATTTTCCAGAGAAGCTTTCCTTGGCATGAGACCATGACTGTGAAATTTCATGTGACTGGGTGACTGTTGAAATTACAAAGGTTGAAACCAGAGTTTATTATAGAAAGCTAAAACCAGAGTTTATTATGGAAAGCTAAGCTCTCCATTAGAAATATTTCTGCATAGTTGATAGTCATTCCATTGAAATTGTTCATTGCTATTTCCGGTTCAGGCTGATTGAATTTTGCTATTTATTTTAGATTATATTTTACAGGCTAAATTCAGAGCAGTATGGCTTGGAGCCACAATGTGCATGGCAATGTATAGGCATATGTGGTAAGGCAGAAGCATTAGCTGTATATGGAATAAGAAAGATGCATGGTTGAAGTGCTACTCCCGTTAGATTATCACCGGAGCTTTTTGGAGTGTATGTTATGAGGGCAATCTGTTTTTCCCTCTTTCCTTGGTAGAAGAGAGTGTCTCTGTTGACCTAGTTATACTTTCACCTCCAGGCAAAAAAAATGCTACTCGTTGATGGCCGTCTTGTCATTCAGGGGTCCTTACTGGTTGCTCCTGCTGTGGAAAGCAACGAAGGTGTCAGTAGCCGAAGACTGCCTTTAGTGTTCTCCATGTATGCTTTTGAGCTTAAGTGTGTATAAACACCTATAGCCTGAAATGTCTGGCTGCCAAAATGGTAACACTTCAAATAGGCATTAGAAAATACAGAGAATATGTTTGTGGGCCTGGAAATGCTTTCTATTTCTTAAGTTAGGGCACTGTGTGACTTTAAGATCTGGTTCTGCACCTACCCTTTTCTGTGCTGTTTCCTCAATGATGTGATGGCCAAAGAGCACTATTGCAGATACTTTCTATTGTTAGATAAAACCAAATGAGCAAAGGATTAATTTGACTGAAATACTTTATAGACAGAGCAAGCAGGACTGGAATAGATGTTAAGCTGGAATGAGGTCTTAACCCTGAAGCAGTGCCTGCGTGTTTGAAGTTGATACTCAAATGTATTTTTCTTCCTGAGTCTTGAGTTCAAAAGTGCCACCAGAGACTGTAGAAATCAGGAGGATCTGCTCCTGGAAGAGTCAAGATGCTATCAGTTATGGTTTGGTAGGAAGGACTTTTGTTTCAGGCAGGATCACCCAGCACCTGCTGAGCTCATGAGGCCAGGAGCTGCTTCATGCCTGTGCAAGACGCAGGCTTTGTCCTGTTTGCTTGCTCTACTGCTCTGCAGTAGCATCTGTAGCAGAGGGTCAGGTTTTTTTGCCTAATGCACTCCACACCAAACCTAAAGATACAGCTAACATACAGTAGATTATCAGGTTAATTCCTGAAAAAAGGATAAGTCTGCACTGAATACCTATCAGAAGGTTTTCTATTTACTCGGGCATTTTATTATTAGGAGCACTAAAAAGTCCAACAGAGCCAGCTAAAAAAAATCAATCTGCCACTATATAGGCAGCCAATGAGAAGAGCACAGGATGGGTGTAATGTGATCACTGCTACTTAAACCAGTGATCAGATATACTGCCTCAGTCTGCAAAAGCTGCAAGCAGTAGAGGAACCCCGCTGAAAACTCACAGACCGCAAAATTAAAATAATTAAGCCTTGCAGTCACTAGAATATATGTTGCTTTGCAAGGCTGTAATGAGATGAATGAGGGAAAAGCTAGAGCACATTATATATGTGGAAGTTTGCTTTTGTTGTGTGTAATGCAGAAGCTCTTTATTTTTAAAAAACTCACTAGTTGCAATTGGAAGTGCCCTAAGCATTCTTCATATGGTGACGACACCAAAACCACAGACATCAAAGACTAAATGCACAGCAAAGTACATAGGTATGAGGATGCATCTTTTGATTCCTGAGCTAAGTCTGACATCTCTGCATGGCATTGTGGTGCTCTGCACAGCAACTCCCTGCATGATTTCTTCAGATAACAGGGTCCTTATGGAGGACATCAGCTCCATGAATTTTTATTTTCTTGGCATTTCAAGAAATAATGTGTCTGCATGCTTCAACTTGCGCAGCCTTGAGTTACTACTGGTGCTACTCCATCCCTTGCTTCACAGAATCACAGAATAATCATGGTTGGAAGGGACCTCCTAGATTACCGAGTCCAACCATACCCACACCAACAAAAAAACCTAAATAACTGAGAGATCGAAAAACAAAAAATAACCTCCTACATGCCTGTCAGTCTAGCAGGTTGTGAAGCACCATGTCTACACACTTCTTCAATACCTCCAGGGATAGTGACTGACTCAACCACAAACCTGGGAAGATCATTCCAGTGCCCATCCACTCTTTCTATAAAGAATTTCTTCCTAATATCTAAACTAAACCTCCCCTGCCTCAATTTCAGACCATTTCCCCTGGTTCTCTCATCAGTCACCAAGGAGGAGAGGCCAACACACACACACCTACACAACCTCCCTTCAGGTAGTTGTAGAGGGCAGTGAGGTCCCCAGAGGGCAAAGAGGTCCCAACCTGCTTTCATTTGTTTGCAGGTGAAAGTTTCCACAGAGTTTCATAAAGTTTGCACAGCTGAGAGAAGAGATAAAAAACTGCATAGCCTGTATTACTGGAATGTTATAGTATTGTCTGCTTCTGCAGTAACCCCTGCTGTGTTTGGAAGATCTCAGGCATACCAGCACCATGTCTAATCAGTCAAGCAGCCAATAGTAATTCACAGCCTTGACTGCTGAGAAATTCAGTGTGGCTAAGACAGATATCTGATCCAACTCAAGAAAGTGAAGGCCACAGTAGGCAGTTTTTTGGTTGTGCCACTTGAACTTTCTTTCTGAACTTGTTCACTTATTTTCTAAAGATGTTAAAAGATACGAACATGTAAGAAGCATTAAAATACCCCTCATTAAATCCTTGATATTTTTTATTAACTTTGTTTTGATATTTTAAGATAATGAGGCAGGAACAGGAATGGTACAGCTGTGCAAACGTAGTAAAGCTGAAACACACTTCTGGAAGTGCTAGGAAGAAGAACTCTACTGAAATTCCATTAATCAAAACTGTATTGTAAGTGCAGAATGTGCCTAGTAAGCATATGTGATAGAATTCAAAGTCATCCCTATCTCACCCTGGGTTAAGTTCATCCTCTTTGTATGTGATTCCTCACACCTCTGATTGTCTGGGATCAGCTGTAAAGCAGAAGTGTTGTCAGTAATAGCAGAGCAAGGAGAAAGTGGCTCATTGTCCCAACTTTCTCAGGAAGTAATATTTGATACCACATCAGTTCTACTGTGGTTTTGTGATACAAACCAAAATTGAATTGTTCATTCAGATGTGCTAAACAGAGCGGTTATATTTTCATTCTTTGAAATGCAATACCTTTTTCACCAAAAGATTCCTTTTGCTTTATATCCAGCTGAAGTGAGGCTGCAACAGAAGAAAATTGCAAGAGGAGAGACTGAGAAGTACTCAGGAAAATGTCAAGTGACTTGGAAACAGGCATGCTGACTGGAAGTGTCATCAAGATAAAGACAGATTGGGTCAAGCAGTGAGTGGTTCATAGGTCCTGGAGATGATTCCGAATGGGGATGCTACTTCTTCTGTTTTGAAAATCAGGAGGTAGTTGTAGTGAGATGATGGTGCTGGAAGAAATGCACGAGTGTAATCTAGAATCACCAGTCACTGACTGAAATGCGGAAGAACTAGTAGCTGTAGAGAGAATACACAAAGTACATAAAGTGCCTATTATAGTAACAGTGTTATGTTTTCCAAGAAAGTCAGTGCTTTTAGAAAGCAAATGTTGTGCACTAAAAGTCTATTTTCCCCCAATTCTCTGATGCACTAGCCAAGTGAAATTGATTTTAAACGAAAGACACGAATGTGCCCATCTCTTACAACAGTGTGCTCTTTGCAGAAAAGCAATGTATTAGAATTCACATAAACTCAAATTTTCCAAGTTCTGGAAAGGAAACTACATGTTACCCAGTGACAGAAATGTCAGCTTTTCTGCAGAGTGCCCTTGGGCATGTTCTATTTAAGTGGCTTGAAAATATGTGATTATTCCTCATGTGCTTGTCCATACTCAGTTTCTTTATGAAGACAGTGACATTTATGGTATCTGCAGTCTGGAATACTGTTTTTTTTGCCATAGCTTTTAATACTTATCTCTGTTTCCTAAAAACAACCGGAATGGAGACCTTGTCACGGTAATGGTGTGGAAGGTTAAAGCAGGCACAGATTGCTGCTTGCATGTATGGTGCTAAAGTTATAAAACGCTTCAAAGAAACTAAGCTTTCCATTTGCTTGATCTGAGCCATGCAAATTCTTTTCCTTTAATTTCTCTTCCCTCATGGTATAAAGCTATGTACGTCCGCTCATTCTTTCATCAGAAATGATTCAGACCTGAGGGACACTTGTAATTTGGAAGTAATTAGTAAATAAGTCAGATAAACACTATCCACTGAGAATTGTGGAGGCACTTTGGATAGGAGTCTTAATGAGCTGTATCAAATTTGAACAATTACATCTTAAAAAAATTATCAGTAGTTCATATGATAAGTCCATTTCATCATAAATTAGTTCACTGTTAATAATTTCTGCTGCTTTTGGGGGCAATCTGAAGAGATTTAGCAATCTCAAAAAGTAGTTCAAATAGAAGAAAGAAAAATTTCCATAGAAGTACTGCATCTTTAGAATAAAACGTGGTGATCTCCAGCTACTTGATTTGTGGTGGGAACTTGTGGTGTACCTAGCAGCCAGTGCTTGTGTGCAAAGGCAGTCAACATCTATGATTGCTGCCACTGTATCTTTTTGTATTTTTGTACCCGTATTTAACATGAACTTCAGTGTCATTTTCTCCAAAAATTAAAAAAAAACCCCACATCCAAACAACTTGATGAAAGCAGGAAACTATTAATTTAGCTTGGAGTCATTCTGTGCATTATACACTGTACATGCTACAGCAATCTTAAAGGTTAGTAAAATGTCTCTAGTAACATACGCTGACTATAAATACGGTTGCAACTCAGAAAGCAGAAGCAAGCTTCATGAAAACATTACAAGTATTAAGCATTAGTTTTTACACCAGAGGAAACCTTTTGTGTAGTGTTAGACAAGATTGAAGCAGGACTAAACGTCATCAACACTATCTTTTACAGGACTGGGTGTTGCTAAGGAGCCACTCTGAAAGATTTCTTTTTCAGAACATTCTCTTATGTTGGCAGAGGAAATCTGACTGATTTAGTGCAGTGCATTGGTTTCACCTAATTTACTTGCCCCCTGCCTTAAAAGCTGTAGACATGGATTTGGGCTGCATTAATGGTAGACAGGAGGCAAAAGTGCATAAAATTTGTGTCCGTCCTAGTGAACTTTTTTCCAGTTCTCCAAATGGATAACCTTCTGAAGAGCAGATGGTGTCACAGCAATGGAAAATTCATGTTTTCTGGGAAGGCCATGAAGCCAGAGAGAAGCAAGCACTGTCTCAGAGAGAAACTCCGGCTAGAGGAAGGGTATGCTGGGGGAGCATGAGGAGGCTGCAGCTACACTTTGACATAGCTGGGAGGGATTCTGATCCCATGGATGCTGCATTGCCCATGTGCAGTGAGGGGGAAGAAGGAGAAAGAGAATTTCATATTTGGGAGAGAGTTTGACTGTGCTCTGTGTCAGGCAAGAGGATGTGCTTCATCTGCGCCTCCTAAACAGATGATGCATCCACATCTACTATGCAGAGAGTGCAAAAGATAGGCAGTGGTTTTGCATGTCTTGGCTACCCAAAGGCAGTCTTGGAAGGATGACTTTACAATGAAATCCGTAATATTTCAAAGGCCAGACTGGTGGCTGAAAGCCAAAAGAGCGGACATAGCCAGCATTTGAAATACTAACAAATATTTCAGTGGAAATTTTGAGAATTTCACAGGTAAAGAGTTACATGAATACAGATAAGCTTTAGACTTCAAAGCCAGTATTTAAATGGTAGACATTTCAGCAACCCCTGCCAAGTGATTCATCTGTAGTAGCTCGTAGGTCTCAAAATGCAAAGTTTTAGGTTCTGTTTTCCTTATGATGGTGGAAATTGGCATCGAATTGTGATTCCACAGTTGTATTCAGGGAGGATGGAATCAGAATCTTATCCCATCATTTCATCTTCTATAACAAGAACGACTAATGCAAATGATCTTGCAAACTAGCCAGTTCAGTCATGCATCTCAGTTACCTCAGTTTCTCATTGTTTTAATGGTGGCAGAACTTTCAGAGACCCTAATTTTTTTTCTTCTACCTTGTAAAGTCAATTGTGCTTGTAGGAGTGAATGGCGAGTGCTGGGAGAGATTACTTGTGCACTGTACGTGAGAACTAATAACTGCACAAAGGGGAAAGCTATGAAGAATCTAAGAAACAACCTTGATTACATTGTCGCTGCTCCTCATACTGGTTTTATTATGATAGTTCTTAAAGATCCTGTTTCTCTGCAAAATTTCCAGACAGATAGGAATAGATTCTAATGGTTCATGTCAGGTTATAAACAGCTGTGTCCCTAATAGAAGAGATTTCTGTTGGTCTAGTCATAGTTTAAACTAATATTGCCCTGTGCTTCACATAAACCAGTGCCAGAATGGAGCAGACAAATGAAAAAAAAAAAACCAACCAAGTAATATCACTTTATTTTGCTTTATGAAGCCAAACAAAACATCCCAGCTAGTATAGATTTGCTATCATCGGCATAGTCATGTTAAGTATTAAAATATACAAAAAAGGTGGAAAAAATTGTTCCAGGCCAGGAAACTTCAATTTTGGATTGTATTTCTAATGTAACAAGTGCTAAGTTGACTTCATCCCGCAGTTTGGCGGGCCCTCTTCCAGGGTGAAACTTTTCATTCAAGCTTTTAGCCTGGAGCAAATAAGCCTATAGCAGGCATGTTGTTTCTATGTATGCATATGAGTATATAGCCGGAGACGTTAACAATGACAGTATTCTGAATGCTCTATTACGATGATGTTGCTAACATAAACAAATAGGAATTGGCACTGAGATAGAGCGGAGAAAGAAGGAACAATTTATCTACCGTTGTTCTTTTTTAGTGTTTTAAAACAAGAGCTTATTTGCTTTCTGGAATGAACATAAAAAAGACAAACTAGAGCCCAAGAAACAAGTTAGTAATAAAAAGCGAAGCAAAAACCAGTGCTATAGGACTTGCTTTATTGGAAGTACAGTAGAAATATATTCTGTGGGTGCAAAATTTACTGCTGTAATTGAGATATGGATATACAGTGTATATCACAACTGTTGCTTTAAAATGAAAAATCAAGACTCTCCAGCCATTTCTGCCTGGAGGAGTTTGTGATTTTGGTCAAATTTTTTTGCGATAGGGCTGAAACAGACCTTTTGTGACTGTGCTCTCTGTTCATGGGCATGTTGATATAAACGTTTCCTTCTTTCAGGAAGCAATTCAGATCGCCCTTTTTTCAGTGCAATTACTGCTGTGTTACGTTCAAGTAATATAGCATCTAAAAACATTTATGGAGCAAAGAAAAGAAGCCTTTTATTCTAACCTTGCCAAGAGCAGAAATAAAACGAGCTGTTGTGCTGGAAGTGTAGAACTGCATGAGGATTTGTAATGTCCTATTTCTCGTGGTTTAGTCTTGTGTGCAGCCTGAGACTTGTGTGATTTAATGAGACTGTGATTCGTTTATCCTGTCAAGCTTTAAATAAAAAACCCTCAAAGCACTTCCTTCCTTTTTTGAATTATGTGTTTTTGCAAATACCGTATCAAAAGCTGTCCTTTAAAAAGAGGGAGTGGAACCAAATACAGTTATGTATGTTGGCTGGATGTGATTTTTTTTATCTTATGTTTTATTAGACACCAAGTAGACTATCCATTTCTCTGTGCCTCTCTGTCTGGTTTTGGGGCATTAAGGGATTCCAGCCATCATGTTTGGTTAGAAATTACATCAGAATATAGGCATGGGCTGATATGTGCTTTTGCAAGGGAAAAAGAACTACAACCTTATTGTGTGGGTAGTGATGGATCACTCCCACAGAGTGCCAAGCTGTGCTGAATACGGACAGTAACTTCTGTTACTCTTCTTGGTCTTCAGTCATCAACCCTGTCTGTAATTGGGAGAATGTCTGCGTGAGGTATAAAGTGACATTTGCAGGTTAGCAGAAGGAAAAGGTGCAGCTATTTTGGATGCTAATCCATTGCACAGTGCAGTCAGGTTGGGTGAAAAGCAAGCAGGGGCCTTGCTTCACCTGTGAGGATCAATGTTGGTGCCCCACAGTATGCTTGCCCATTAACAGGGATGGCAGGAAGCAGCACAATGAGGTGGGAAGGGCTGCTTGGAATAAGATAAAGACACAGCATGGGTCCTTCTGCTCATCTAGTTCTCCTACAATAGTGTGGTGGCCTTTTTCCCATCAGTTGCTTGGGGAGAAAGAGGTTGGGATGTTCTGAGCCAGAGCCTGCCCTCAGCAGTAGCAGAGCTCACCCATTGCTTTCTTGGAGGGAAGGATGTGATCAGTGGTGGTAGGAAGCTTTTGCCTCCAGTTCTCACCCTCTCTGTGCTGAGGTATCCCTGCCTCTGGCAGGTGTTGTTTTCACTATTGCTGCAGGCACAGTTTTTTTCTCAGATTCTCCACTGCTTACTGCTGTCTTCCTGCCCTCCATGCTGATCAGCAGCTGGGCTTCCTTTCCACCTGGCTCAGGGTCCCAACTTCCTCCCAGGCTCCCTCAGTTCTTGCTGACTTCCTGTCAGGGTACTTGTTTCCTCTTCATTGAGCTCACCTCATCAATGACAGTACATACATTAATAAAGTAGCTATGAATGAATGGGAGATGTACAAGCAAATGATAGCCATCCATCTTGTTTCCACACCTGGCTTTTAACTCCAGCCAGCTTGCAAATTCAGCCTGTGTGCCTCATGCAGATGTGCAGCATTTTGATCCCAGGACCCTAATGCTAGTGAGTTACCCTGGGAACAGCTTCAGTTCCTCTACAGTTTGTATGAGGAGGGGAGCAGAGATGCCCAGAGGTTGTGCAAAAAAACCCCAAACATGTATCTCTGTGGTCTGATCTACCTTGAGTGTGCAGAGCAAGTACACAAGAGTGTTGTCATCTGGGATGATGTTTGTACCTCCATGATTATCCAGTGACATCACAAATTTTACTATGGAAAAGTGACTCTCACTGTCTCTGGTGGGTATTTGTAGTGGTTTTATATTGACATAGGTAAGACTTGTTTAGGGTTTTTTTTCCTACATCAGGAAATGGTGCTGTGGCAGCTAAATTATGACTGAAAACTGTCCAAATCAGCCAGCTAGTAGTTCTGCTACACAGCTCCTTCTATACTGATTGTGTCTGAGGACATGCTGGTGACTGTGGCCACAATGGTGGTTTCTGAATCCATATCCCTTGGTAGAACAAAGCACTGCTGATACTTGCTTTAATTTGAAGCAGCCTTGAATCTTTATATCTTATGGTGAACAGGGCCAGGAAATAACAAAGTGAGAGGCTTCTTGAAAGGCTGTAGGGTTGGTGGTTGTGAAAACTTCTTATTTTCAGCACAACTTTGTGACAGTTCTGCCCCTTTGTAATTTTGATTGAAGACCTTGGAAGAACAGAAGTTTTTTTGAATTTCACAAGTAGTGATATGTAGAACATTTCTGTTATGATAAAAAGATTGGGCATTAGTCAAGGCAAAGAGATTGTGTTGTCTCCTCTGACCTGAAATTTGGGAGGAAATTCTGTCTGGAGTGTTGGCTGTATCACTGCCCGTGACTCATGAGAAAAGATGCTGCAAGCTGGATATCTACCCAGGTTGACCTGAGAGGTCCAGTCAGTCACTGTGAAGCCATGTTTTCTCTGGCTCTTGATGCTGTGATGAACATTTCCATTGGCAGTGGGAAAGTTTGCATGGGAAAGCTAAGAGCTGGTATGGCTATTTTTACTTCCCTCCTGTCAGCCCACACTCATATAACCTGTATGTGGTCTCTGGGCTGTGGAGGCGGTGGCACTGTGGGCTGTAGGAAAGTGATAGCTGGCTTCAGTGCCAGGCAGCTTGAACTTGATGGAAAGTGGCTATTAGATGCAGTGTGGAAAGTGGGTATCAGATGCAAAGAAGATAGCTTTGACCTCCCACTAATACTTGGAGATTTATGCATCTAAGCCCCCATGCTTCTAAAGAATAATCTAGGACACGTTTCTTGGCAGAAGCCCCACTGAGCATTTCTCCAGCTGCTGGGTTGCCAGCTTGAGTGAGTTTTACTGCAAGTTTCACTATATTTGGTAATTTTCTTACAGCCTGAGCTCCTGGAAATGGGTCATTAGTAAAAATAATAATTAAAGAAGCCACCCCACCCCAATCTCCTTGAAATTGAAATCCTAGGATTTATCAGAGAACCTGAGAGCAGGGCATGCTGCCTGCTTGCATCCCCAGAAGCAAAGAAGAAATGGAGACTGTTTTCCAAGTGCTATGGCTTGGGACACTTGGCTCCCATTTAAACAGGTGATTAAGGTTATTAATATCATCATGTACGTACCTCCCAAGGAACCTTGCCTAAGAAGATAACTAAACCTAGGTTGACGAGGCACTGAGCAACACTGAAAAAAAAATAATCCTACTTCTCTGTTGTTTGGATGCTTCCTCTTTGTTTCAGAAAACATTTGCTTATGTTGTCACAAATAATACTGAATGCGGCTTGACTTCTCTGGAAATAATGTTGAAAGAAGGAGCCAGATTTATTGCTACTAACAAGGAAGTTATCCAAGAGATTCATTAATTAGGAATCCTAATCACAGCCAATAAGACAAGTGCTCAGACCATCAACAGAATTAATATACATCTTTTGGCAGTCACCATTCCCCACAGGCTTGCCTGTCTGCTGCTGTCGACTGTATGGCTTGTACCACAGAAATGATGTGATAATGCTAAAACCAATTTGACTCTTCCCACATGAGAGGATGAGTGTGTTTCTCCACCCTGGAAGCACAGCCTCCAGCTGTTTTGCCCTATGCCAGAGGTTTCTTAATGCCCTGGAATTAGCTGACTAAGAGATGAAGCAACCTAAAGAAGCATTTACTATCTGTTCAGGCCGCCTAAGCTTTCCATCAAATAAACCCCGGTCTGATTCTCAGTCCTCTGGGAACGGTTGCCCACAGCTAACATTTGCCACCCCAAATAACCCTGAGGTGACCTTCTCCATGCAAAGCTGCAGCCAAGAAAAACCCTATTTAACATAACAGTGCACAGCTTAGAACATCAACTTGAACCATCCTGACCTCTGAGCTGCTGGGGTCTTTACAAATTAATTTAACAATAGACAGTGTTGAAAGGGAGGAATGTTTCAAAGGAATAAAGGGAAAAAAATCTCCCTCATCCATCTCTTCTCATTTAAGAAATAGTCTGGAGGCCTTCTTTAGAAAAATGAAAAGTGGTCCTTGTTGCAAAACAATGGGCTGTATAAGGGGAGAGGAGGGAACACATTGGTTTCTTGAATCTTAGCATATAAAAATGAAATCTTCCATCAATAGCTGCCACTTTCACAAAAGCAGCCTTTAATTTCTACTGTGGGATTTGCTTTATTTTCTGGGATGGTTCAAAGGTACCCTTAGGGTTTACCTTTAGTTTTCTTAGCTGCTGCTAGTACTTCTGTTAAACAAATAAGCGCATCTCCCCTCTCTGCATACTTCACTGATTTGTACCTTGCCTTGTGTTTTCCATGATCTGCATGCAAACTGGGTAAGAAAAAAGCCCTTCTCCATATTGTAGTTGGAGCTTAAATCAGTTAATAATTGAAAGAGCCCATCAGAACGGAGATATGTAGGAAAATCTTCACCCTTTGAGGCAAACAGCTTTTTTTTTTACTACAGCTGAAGAGAAGCTGTATTGGGTTAAGTCTTGGGTGTTTTTCTCTGATGCAGACTTACTCCTCTGGTCCTCCTCAGCAGCAACTTTGACTCCAGCAGTCTCAGGGTAAGTAGGGAGAATTATTATGGTAGGGATGGTGAAACTGGAGACAATTAACAACTTGAATTATTTTACTTTTTTTGTAGAATTGTGTTGGCAGCTTTAAAATCTGTATGTTGGACATAGATGAGACAGACGGAATGATAGAATCATTTCATAGAATGGTTTGGTTTGGGGGACATCTTAAAGATCATCTAGTTCCTACCCACCAGCCATGGGCAGGGACACGTATTACTGAACACTTCCAGGGAGGGGGCATCTGCAGCTTTCCTGAACAAGCTGTTCCAGTGCCTCAGCACCCTCACAGTGAGGAATTTACTTCTAATACCTAATATAAAACTACCCTTTTTTAGTTTAAATCCACTGTGCCTTATCCTATCATAAACTCTGATCTGATCATCATTCCCCACCTTTCCTGTAGGCCCCCTCTGGTTACTGGAAACATACTGTAAGGCCTCCTTAGAGCCATCTCTCCTCTAGATTGAACAGCACCAGCTCCCTCAGCCTGTCTTCATAGGAGAGATGGTATATGGAATTCAGTTTTACCCTGAAGCATCCAGTGGCTTTCAGTAATAACACAGTAATAAGCTGGCTATTTATTTAGCCAGTGTAATTAATTATGATCTTAATTTTTGATTCCCAGCACTACTGTTTTTCTCTTTGCAATTGAAATACACTTCTGTCAGGAACACCATGCATAAGCCTAAATACATTTCCAGGGGGGTGATTCCCCAATGAGCTGTGGAAAGGTTTACTGCCAATAGGGGTGGGGGGTTAGGAAGAAGGGAAGCATGTGGAAGGGCTGTCCTCTCATCCCAGACATTCCCAAAGCTGGGGGGGGGGGGGGGGCTGTGAGATGTGAGAAGCTGCAGGAACTGAGGGGTAAAAGGATTGGATGTTTAGTGCAGAGGGAGATGAGATAAAACCGGTATTTCTCTGGACTGAGCTTTCCACACACAGCTTTTCAAGATCCTGTGAGGTCGTAGGGGTCCTCTTGCAACTAATACAGTAATGACCTTGAATTTGCTTCCAGCTCAGCTGTACTGCTGGAGGACAAGGCTTTTCTTGTGAGCAAAAAACATTAAAGCAGCGCAGAGATTTGCTGGCATAGCTCCGGGTTCAAGAGATTTGAGTATCCTTTTTGAGGCCCCAATTGCAACAAGGATTTGTAGATAAGCTTCTGCAGTAGTTAATGTGTAAAGTTTTTAGATTTATTCTCCCTGGTGTCTCTCCTTTTGCTTGCAGTGTTGACAAATAAGGTGTTGTATGATGATTTTTTATTTTAAACAGATCATTTTTAGTGCATGGAAAAGACACTTGTGCATGCTTACATGTACATGCTAACCAATACAAATGTGTGTTTGCAGCTTTATAAATGGTTGGAAGCAAAAAAAAAATCCGTTTGATTTAAAAATAATTAATAGTGCAATCATTCCCTATTGGGATTGTAACCTGAATATCAAATTCAGGCATCCAGACTAATTCTTCATGCTGAGGCAGTCTGCTGCACTAAGCACATGCAATCACTGGCTATTAGAAACTTGTCATGGTCTCACACCTAAATTAAGACTAAACCTTTATGTTTCTTACCAGTTCCTGGTTAGATGAAAAGACAAAACTGGGAAAAAAATACTAAAAGCATGAGATTTTGTTACAGATGATGTTTAAATCATGTTTGGACTTGTTGCATGACTCAGTGGAAAATACTGATGACCTCTTCCTTTATAGCTTTGATTTCCTGTGAACTTGTCTGTTGAAAAGATTCTGCAAGATTCTGCCTCTGCAGATCTTGTAAGAAATGTATATTCAGCAGGAGAAACATCTGACTGAGCAAAGGCTAACTTACACAGCGGTTTGGAAGCCATGTGTTGAAAAGTGCTGGGGAAACATAGCAGGGAAAATGATAAAAAGGGATGAAAGCAGTTCGGACAGGCAAAGAATGCTGATTTAAAAATGCAAACCATCTGAACACTGATGAGTGGGCAGGTTGCAATAACTTCAAGGCAGACCCAAGTTGCACAACAGTCAAATACTGTAAGTTGACTCCCACAGGACATCGCCTGCAGTGATTTAAAATTGGAAGGTAGGGGGAGTGTGGAGGTCCTGCAAAGAGCAATCTTGCAGCAGCAGCGTGCAAGTAGGAAGTGGGTCAGCTGGAGTAATAGATTTTTTGCTATGTAGCTTCTGTGAGCTACACCAGAAGTGTGACCACAGGGTTAACACTCATTTGGCTTTTGTTTTCAGTATTTTAGCAATGAATGTGTTTGCAATGAAATTTGGTCATCTAAATGTGACATTATGAATCCTCTCTCTGCTTAGGCATTGCCTTGAGTCCCAAAGTCAGCTCACTTTATTTAATATTCTAGGCTTTGTTTAGGTCATTAAAATAGACTGTGTTTGGAAATGTAGTGCTGTGGCCTCACATTCCCAGGAGGTCAGCAGGAATGCTAGCCTGAAGCATCCCTGCTAATACCACCTGTGGTTTGTTTCTGCCTCTGCATTGTGACAGGCAATCTTGTTTGTGCTGAAACAACTGGATGTGTGACACCGCTGCACTGGATAAAGGGGCTGACTCAGTTTAAAAAAATACTAGCCAAAGCAAAAAAAAAAAAATCAAAACCATGTAACATGTATTTGCCCACTCTGTCTATCTACTGTATCAGTTTACTGGTCCAATGCCACCCAGAGGTGTTGGCTGTGGTGAATGGAGGAATGAGGCACCCAGTGGAAAAGAGCAGACACCAGTGTTACCATTGGCTTACTTTGATACGGAAACACAACCTTAGTTACAGTTTCAGTTTAAACTTTGCACTCACCTTTGATGTACTTCAGCATCTTGTGGGAAGGTGATAGATAGCATGTGGTGACTGTGGCTTTGGACCATTATGACCATTTAAGCAGGTGGTATGTTATCAGAGGTGTGTCAACTGTGTGTGATCTTCCAGTGTGTTGGGAAGACATGATGGCTCCTGAGGCGTTGGCTGTTAATGAAATCCAAGCCTGCCTCTGCTCCTGTTCCCCCTTTTCAATCACAGCTGACTGGTACAAGTGGCTGTTAAGTCTCACTATTAAGCCGTCATAGAAACAAAGAAGCAAGTGGCTTGTTTTTAATCCGTATCAGGTAAGTGATCTGTCACTGAGTATTACGCTGAGCTACACTGCAGTGCAGCATCTGAGGCTGGTGATGACCATGGCACAGGGAGGTGAGTGCTAAAGTTTATGGTAGGGGAAGGCTGGACTTCATTCAGCCAACTTTGCCACCAGTGCCTACTTGATTAAGCAAATGAATTCATGTGAGGGCACAGTGTACATGATGGTCCATCAATGTGTTGGTGTATTTTCCTTGGAACACAACCTCCTCAGTCAGACTTTATTTAACTTTGGACCATGCATTCCTCCATTAATGAGCAAGCTGCCCAAAATCCTCAGGCATTATTAGAGCAGAGATTTCCAAGTCAAGGTCTGACATTCCCTATCCATGTCCTTTATATAAATCTCCATCATTATCCTAAATGTGTGTATTATGTTGTGTCATCCATACATCTTTCTGGAAAAAACAGACACGTCTCTTCTTGACATGCCAAAGTGCAACACGTTGCCTCAGTGTGCATGCAGCGTCTGTAGCTCAGGCTAAGTGCCCTGGGAAACAAACTATCAGTTCATGCCAGCTGAGGAAAAGGTTCCCCCTTACATGCTGTTGTGCTGCCTTTCCATACCCTGCCTTGGTGATATTCACATAGCACCATCATTTTCAGACTCTGGGCAGAGGAGGGATGTCTACCTGAGAGTTGTGCTCCCAGCCTTGGAACACAACTGAAACAGGCTTGTTCACAGCCCCACTGTGTGAGGATTTTCAATGGCAAAAGAGGAGACAGCTAACACTGTCGCCACTCTGCATACAGCCAGACATGGGTTTTGCATTTGCACCCTTAATGCACATTTGATGTGGCAGAAGCAGGCAGGCACATGATCTCCCCGAAGGCAGGATTCAGTGTTAATGTAGAGACTGGCCACCAGCTTCTTTTGTAGCTAGCAGCTGTCACTGTGTGATTACAGCCAAAGCGTGTCACTCCTACAGTGTCTGCAGGCTCTGGAGTTTGTTTCTGCGTCTGCATCCTCCGTACTACAGCTTGGAGATCCATTCCACACCTTTTATACAAGCGCGTTAAGCTGTTATTCAATTGTAGCTATTTTTAGAACTATTCTTGATTAATATTTTATATTCTTTCCAGGTTTCATTTTCCTTCACCTCAATACTTCAAGGCACAGAGGAACTGGTAAAGGCATTGCCATGAAACCTAACTTGAAGCAATGGAAACAACTCATGCTGTTTGGCATCTTTGCATGGGGTCTACTTTTTCTGGTGATATTCATCTATTTTACAGATAGCAACACTGCTGAGCCAGTTCCGAGTTCCTTTTCCTACATTGAAACTAAAAGGCTTCTGCCCCTTCAGGGCAAACAGAGAGTCATCATGGGTGCCATTCATGATCCATCATTCTCTGAAGCCATTGATGGGAATGAAGTGCTCCTTAATGAAGATCTCTTGGGTACTTTTAAATTGGGCACTGGGAATATTAAGAAATGGACAGATTTGGAAGATGCCTTTAGAAATGAAGATGAGTTTTTTCCATCCAAGATAGGAAGAAAATCAAAAAGTGCTTTCTACGAAGTGGATGATGATTATTTATTTGCTGCTGGTCAGCCTCCATCACAACACCAGCTTCAAGACATAGAAAAATTCATCTCAGCTGACGAGGGTAATCCAAAAGTAAATATTGTACGGAACAACTGGAGCCATCAGAGAAGAATGAGGCGAAGGAGCACAAGGCACAGGAGAAGCCAGATGATTGATGACTCTGATTACTGGGATGGGCTGTATACCACAATGTCGAAATCCTTTCTTTACAAATTTTGGAAAGGGGATGTCTCTTCCAAGATGCTAAACCCTCGACTGCAGAAGGCGATGAAAGATTATTTGAGCACCAATAAGCATGGGGTGCGGTTCAAGGGAAAACGAAATGCCAAGTTGACAGGAGACCAGCTATTCTGTGAGCTAAAAGAAAGGGTGAATGTGAAAACAATAGATGGCAAGGAGGCTCCCTTCTCCACTCTTGGATGGGAAAAGCATGTTCCCCAAATTCCACTGGGCAAATTGTATACACATGGCTTTGGAAGCTGTGCTGTAGTTATGTCTGCTGGTGCCATACTGAACTCCTCTCTAGGGGTTGAAATAGGTGGGTGAAATGCATCTGTTCGTGTACATATATGTACATATGTGTATTCCTGTTTGTCTTTCAAAACATTAATTCTTCTTAGGCTTGTAAAGTCATGTTGTTTTCTCTCACCAGTGTTACATGAATGTGAGTGTATGGACTTCAGAGAAACTATTCCCTTTCAGGACAATGGAACTGAAATACAAATCAGGAAGTAATTATTTAATTTAAAAGCACAATGCCTTCTTATAGCTTGTAATATGAAGGAAGAACTAGTTTCATCAGGTCTGCCATATCTGACATTTTGCTGCAACATATGTTTATTTCTTTAGCTCACTAGGACTATGCTCGGTTTTTATTCTGTGAAGCTCTGCTGTACCTATCTGCTTTGGAGGTAGATTATAGAGAAACTGGTTTGTTGCATTGTTGACACAGACTGAACTTGTCTCCATGCCAAAAAGCAGTAGAGCATTCTCTTCATCTTGTGCGTGTTTAGAGTTCACAGTCATAGAATTCAGACCCTTGAGGAGCTTCATGCATTGAGGTTAAGTCCCCCGACCTCTCTTCCAAGAGTCAATTTAAATTAATTCAAATATCTTTACTCACTGTTTTTCCATCGCTGGCCTCAGTCACGTGTGCTGAGAAGTCAATGTCAAGTAGATTTCCCCACTTGAAGGCATGAGTCTTCTAACTATACAGAAAAATGAATCCAGGTCAGCTTAATTATTCTCTTTCTAAAAGTGAGTGCTGCTACTCATGGTAATGTTTCAGTGCTTTTTCATTTCAGTAGTATACATGCAGCATGCTAAGTGCACTGAAGGAAAGATTATGCTTCTGGAGCAAAAAGAGTTATCTCCTTCAGCTCTCTGTAAAAACCTTTTGATGTTCACTCATTAATCCTCCCATCTTTAGGACTTCACATCCCAATACTTGCTTCATCACAGTGTGTCATCTTTTTGACACAGATGGGTTTCCTTTAAATCTGTGGGATATATAAGAGCTACCATCATTATCAGGAGCACACGGGTGCCTGGCTGGCTTGCTACTAAAATCAGATCAGAGTAACCTCCAATTTCACAGGAAATCTTTAGGGTCGAAAAGCTTAAAAGTTCCTCCCTAGTTCAAAGCATTATCCTTGACTGAAACAAAATCTTCTGTCCATGTTTCTCAGTACACCCAGTTTACACCACTATGGATTCATGATGTACTGGAGAATCCAGAGCACACTGTGATCTATTTACATAATTACATATTATAGCATGTTTCATGACATATAATGGAGCTCAGGTGTGGGCTTTGGTGTCTGACATGGTACCTGGGACCTGTGTGTTTCCTACTGAAAATAAAAAATGGTGCTGTTTATGCTCTATAGAGTCAGCCTGGCAATTGAGCTGAGCAGCTTCATGTCCACATGCGTACAGCAAAGTCAGCTTCATAGCAGAGTGGGGAGAGCACTCTGTGCATGAGTTCAAATGTTTGGGCCACAGGCTGTACAGACTTAGTTAATGAATTTGGTGCAGGCAAAAGTCTTTTCCTACCTATGGTTCCAAAAGTGAAAAGGTGGGAGAAAGCAGCAGTGAAGGACCTTTCTCTTCAGAGTCCTTTAGCTCATCTTGTTCCAACCTCCATTTGCTCTGGGCAGAAACACCTGTCACTAAACCACGTTGCCCAGAGCCCCATCCAACCTTTCTAGGGAGGGGGCTTCCACAACTTCTCTGGATAACCTATTGCAGTGCCTTACCACCCTCATAGTGATGAATTTCTTCCTATGTTCCAATTTAAATCTGCCCTCTTTTACCTTAAGGCCATTCCTCCTTGTCCTATCACTATGTGCCTTGTCACTGTGTCTACAAGATCGCTATATTTAGGCAGATGAAGGCTGGATGTTGAGGCTAGGGTTGTCCCTGTACTGGGACACACCATAAGCTTCCTCCACTTCTCCTTAGCCTCTGAGGAGTTTGTTTCAGAGATTTGTCAAAAATGTCTCTTTTCAGACACAACATTTTAAAGCAAGCAAATGTGGCTGCTACTGGACTGCTGCTATCTGGTGTACATGAAACACAGAGTAAAGGTGTGAGGATAGAAGATCCCAGTTTGATAGGATCAGGGCTGAAGTCCTTCTTCAGGCTCCTTTAGTAGAAACTTATCATCACATCTTTTGGGCTTTGAGATTTTCTGAAGAGAAGCATTAGGAGGGTGATTATTTTTTCTCTAAAAAAGGCTGGCATATAATGTCTACCCTGACCCACACTTGACCTATAGCTGCTTTGTATTCTGTAAGGTCAACAGATCACAGAGAAATTTTGACAGTTAGGTCTTTGCTACCAAGTGATCATCAGGTTTCTGTATGTGAGCAAGTTTTGTCAGCTGACTTCCCTACAGAAAGTCTTTAAGGTCTTGTACTGACCTTGAGAATAAGTACATGGTATGATTAATAGGTTTGGGGTAGTGTGAGATTTTCAGATACTGTAAAATGCTGCGAGGTACGAGCATCTAGTTAGGCATTGCTATTCACTCAGTGTGCAGTTAGATATCCTTGCAATTAACCTGCTTTTGCATGGAGTAGTTATTTGTAAATTTTGCAGTAAAAGGAGTGGTCTTCCTGTACTGTTCATCTACTTAAGATAAATATTTTAATATTACAAGCTTTACATTATTCTAAACTTTTTTCTGGTTAATTTTAATAATAATACATGGCAGATACATGAGAAGATTTCTTTGGGCATAGCAGAATGTTTATAGTTCTTAGAATATAAAGAAAAGGAGAAATGTGTGTTAGGTTAGTTTAGACATTTGTTTTATTTTACTGCTCTGTATTACTAAGAAAAATGAAACTATCTCTTCATTTATACCCTTAGATTCTCACGATGCTGTTCTAAGATTTAATTCTGCTCCAACACGTGGGTATGAAAAAGATGTGGGAAATAAAACAACCATGCGTATCATTAATTCTCAGGTAAGATCTGTGAAGTCAAGTCAGTGTCATTTTTATACAAGGTTAATAACTTGTGAGAAAGTGTTGAGTAATCTGAGTGATTTACAGTCATGATGCAGAGCAGGTAAAGGTTCTCCCTTACAGGGATGTTCACATCGCAGTCAGTGTAGAGTGATTCTTCTTTAAGAGAATTGGTTTGTAACATTTCTCATGTGTCCTACATCTGTAATGGCTCTGCAGGATGCCAGAGCCATCAGTACAGAAGACCTTCACCAGTCTGGCTCAAGGATCTTCACAAAGTCCAGGATGTGAGAATCCCAAAGCTCTTCTATCACATTCTCTTGTTCCCTATTTCCTTGCTGGAGGGTGAAAGAAATGGGAACCAAGTTGTCCTAATACATAACTTTAGTCAAGTAATCCGCTAGTAAAAAACTTTGATGTACACTCGATATTGCACATAAGGGGAGTTTGTTCATCTGGATGGAAGCAAAAAACAGGATTTTCTGCATACGGGTGTCAACAAGTAATCGTGCATTGAGCTGCAGTGACACCTGATGGTTAGGAGCAGTTTTTCAATTTTGAAAAGAAATCCTGAACTCTGGTTTTGGGCAAACTAAGCCTCTTTCCTCTTTATGAAACGCAGCTAAAAAGCAACAACGGAATTACTGTGAAATGTTAACGACATATTGTAATGGTGAGTTTACTTAGTCAACACCAGTAATACGGTTGGCCATACAGCATGCATGCTCAATACTCATTCTTGCTGAATGAGAGCAAATATTTCATTCACTGTAATTACGATGAATTCGTTTTTATTCGTCTTCTTCTCTAGTGACTGCCCGTTCAAAGTTCATCCTTTGTGGATGTGTTCTCTGTGTGTATAATTCATGCTCTTTGCCATTGCAGAGAGGACTATTCACTGTCATTCTCTTCACATGCATTTTATAGCTCTTTGTGATGCCACAGGACAGATCAGATCTTCGAAAGGTTAAACATTCCCCCTTTCTTTTGCTCAGGGGAGGAAAGCAGAAATATCTTAATGCTGAAATCAGTGTTTCAAAGAACATTGATCTTACTGGGGTTTTTTTTTTGGTGGGAGGGGTCCTTTTCTTTGACCTTTCTGTTTTACTGTTAGCAAAATGTCGTGGTGCTGATCACACCTGTACTACTGTGCTGGGCAAGACTTAGAAACATCATTTAGTTGACTAGTCTCAGTAGGCACCCTGTAAGAGAAAAGCAAAATGCCTGCAGGAAGTGATCTGGACTTTGTTAGCTCCCCAGAAAATTCAGAGAGACTAAATGGCTCCTTGCGGCAGGCAGTGTCCTCCTGGCTCCCAGAACTGCGGCTGCATGCTCCCACTGGAGTGGTAATGGAGGTCTTTTCTGCTGTACATTACTTGGTTTCCACAAGCTCTCTCAAGGAAACATGGCATGGCTGAAGTTCAGGCCAGGTGAGCTCACACAACTTCTTCAGTAGAGTCCACCACTTCTATGTTCATTCAAAGAGGTCAGAAGCCACCTGTGATGCTCTGGCCACCTGTTAAGAAACTCCTCTCTAGCAATGAAATCTGCACATGCCACTTGATAAAAGCTGGCTTTCCCTACCAGTATTGAAGACAGGCTACCTATAAAGGTTTACTGACACTCCTTCCCTCCTCTTTCTTGGGAAGTTCTGCATTCAGTTGATTAAAAGGCCGCTGTGGCCCTCTTTTACCTCATGCTCTTCACTGTGAAAGGCCAAAGGAGGAGAAGGAAACCAGTGCTGCCACATCCAATACTATTATTCCAGAAGAAACTCTTACATATGAATTCAGTCTCACTAAGTGAAATTTGTGTTGACAACATCTCCAAAGAACTCTTGCTAACTAAAAGGCAAGTAAGAGCTCCTTTGTGTGATAACAGTGGAATGGAGCTTTTAAAAACTTGACCTTTTGATCTGTTTACTCTGTACTCTCAAAAAATGGAGTTTACATTCCCAGGTAAAAATTGCTCTGAAAAAACTCCCTTTTTCAGAGGGATGCTGACAGCAGCACAACTAATTCTGTTATTTGTCATGGAAGGCTGATGGAAAGTCATTAAGCTCAAAGTTTATGATAGGAAGAATATTGCTATGGCAACAATATTATTTTTCAGAAGTAAAATATGCATAATCAAATATGGTTCATTGAATCCTAAAGGGAAATGAAAATTAGTAAGAATTTCTTTGTCTGGAATGTTTAACAGCTGAAGCCAAATTCATGCTGTTTCATCCAGTGCTGAAATCAATTCTGCCCCATCCTGACTGAGATTGGATGCACTAGGGACAAGAGAAATCTGATTAGACAGTAGGGTGTAGGAAGGATGAACCAGCAGGAGTGAAGAGTAAGCTTCCAGTGGGGCAGGAGGATCAGGCAGAGTGCCAGGAGATGTGGGAAGAAGTTACACGACAGCAGTAGATGACAGAAATATGACAGTTACTTCAAAAAAAAAAGCCCTGTCATGTGCCTGTTCCTGGAATTATTCTCTTAGTTTGTCAGCTTCTACAGCCATGGTGTAACTCCATTTTGGAGTTACTTGAAATGAGACTGTCATGCTGTTGAAATGAGAGAGCAGCCAAAAAGGGGGACAGTGGCAGTGGGTGCTGTAGTCTTTCAATGAAAGCTGCTCTATGTCTATGAAGAGGATCCTGCAGGTGATCTGTAATACGTTTCCTTTTCAAGTTTCAGAATATGCAGTAATGTTGATATATAGAGTTAGGCAGCACTTCAAGTGATTTCATCACATTCCTTCCAGACAAAGAGTAATTCAGCACCTTGCTACTTCAGACCGTCAGGAGTGCTGCTTTTGGCTAAGTCTATTTTATATATATTTCCTGAACAAAACAAAATCATCCAGATTAAAATCATCCAGAGTTAAAGCAGAACAAACAGCAGCATGGGGAAGACTGTTCATATTAGAGAAAGGTTTTGCCATTTCTCTGGATCCCACTTGCTTTTAACACTGTGCAATTCTTTACATCTCTGTTTGCAGATTCTCACCAATCCAAACCATCACTTTGTTGACAGCTCCTTGTATAAAGATGTTATCTTAGTAGCCTGGGATCCTGCCCCCTACTCTGCAAATCTGAATGTGGTAAGGTGTCTGCTTGGACATTTTTTCCCACTCAACTCTCAGAGCACTGGAGAAAATTAATGCATTTACTACTGCAGCATCCTAGTTCTCATTTGTCACAACAAACCCCATAGCCTGGCTTTATCAAAGGAAGGGGAAAGCTATTTCTGCATAAATTGGTAAAAATTGCTTTATTGGTCAAAAGCATTTTAGTGGCCAGCACTTGTACTGGAATGGATTGCTTTGAGATTATGGGACACATGGATGATGTTTTGTGGGCTTTCTTCAATAAAGAGTTATTTTCACATACCAGTGTTATTTCTGTGTTTGCAAAGAGAGAGAGTACATTGCTAAATTTCATAAGTCTGTTTTATCAGGAAAGGTGAAGAATTGCATCTGTTCTTTCCCACCTTCCTCTCTGCCTTCCCTACAACACTCTAATGAAAATCTCTCTTGGCACCCTCCCCATTTCTCAGGCCTCCTCCCTACCAGTCTTCCCTCTGTGTCCACTCCTCCACAGCCACCTGTGCCCCACTATCCTCCCCCTCTTTGAGAGCAGCAGACGTCCATCTGGTTATCAGTGGGGGAGTCTCTGCTTTGGCTGGTGCTGCAGCTCCAGTGGACCAGTTGATCTGATGGTTCTTGGCAGGAGAGGCTCAGAGCTGAGCAGGCTGCAAAGCAAAAACTAAACCTTCATCTGCTGAACTCCCTTAGTAGCAGATGCCAGAGGCTGCCTGCCTCCTACATAGACTGCTATCAGCCTGCTTCATGTGCTCCTCTGCTGCCTTCATCAGGGACAGGGACACTTCAGAGCATGGTTAATCCCCATGCCTGGATCTTGTGGCAGGGCTTCTGAAACCCGTGTTTAGAGTGGGCATTTGAGCTCCATCACCTGCAGTTAATTGATTATTAGGAGTCTCTGTATGAAGATAGGTAACAATAGCACAGAGTAGCACTGACTGGCTTTCTAGGAGAAACATCCACCAGCGCAGGGTGCCTTACTATCTTTGCTTCGGTTCTGAAGAACCCAAATGAAGTTAGTTCACATTATTGTACATGTAGTGTTCCAAACACATTTGATACTGTAAGATTAAATAAATACTACTTTTTTTCCTCTCAGTGGTATAAGAAGCCGGACTACAATCTGTTCACTCCTTACGTACAATATCGCAGGAAGAATCCAACCCAGCCTTTCTACATTCTCCATCCAAAGTTTATATGGCAACTCTGGGACATCATTCAGGAGAACACTAAAGAGAAGATACAGCCCAATCCTCCTTCTTCAGGTTTTATCGGTAGGTGTGTCAAAGATGGGCCCAGTAGATTAAAAAACATGTATACATTGCAATAGACTCAAGTCCATACACAGGTACTGTTTGTTCTCGGTGCTCTGTACAGAAACAATGGCAACCTGAATGACAGTATAAGAGATAGTTGGGTGAATTTAATATTCTGCTTTATTGCCCTTCACATCCATAATATGCATATTTATAAAACACACATATATCTGTGAGAGATTTGTATTATTCTGTATTCATTTATCTGTTGAGAACCTACTCAGTTCTGAAGTTCATTTTTGGGGTCACAGAGCAGAGATGCATCAGACAAAAGTATGGCATGGCAGATTATAAAGTCAGGGTGCAATTGCTGATTGGCCGTGCTGTATTCCCTACACAGGTCAACGAAAGGGATTTCCCATTCCCTGTTACTGCTTACTGTACTCAGGCTGAAAGTGCCCGAAGCATCTCTCTTCCTACCTTTTAAGAAAAAGTTTATTGTACTTGCCCTTTTAGGAGAATGTTTTCAGGATTTTGTGGGAAATAACTTGGCACTGTGTCCACAGCCCATACAGCATAACAACTTACCTCATGCATAGATGGTCTTAATTCTGAGTGCAAGTGGTCAGAGTAGCAAGGATGAGTCAGGTTCTTCCTTGCTCATGCTTCTAAACACACAGAGGGCTACAGAGCTCCAAATACCACCTTCCACTTTGGATTCTCTATCCTTTCCCCCTGGGTGTTGTGATATTGGTCTAGGTATTTGCTGTAGTCAGACAATGCTCTTTTTATTCTTTCTGTCTGAATCTGAAAGCAAAGATACCTGAGATGGCATCCAAGATGGGAAGGCCAGTTCTGAGCACTTGTCTTTGGCTTTTGTACAATGGTGTCCATCCCAGGACATCACAAAACCTTAAGAAGAGTCTGAAGCCCTCAGACAGGTGACATAAATATGTCTGGGAGATGCCCATTTGTGACCTGAGTACGTTGTGCTTACCTGGAACATGAGTGGAAAGAAGAGGACACCTCTTGTGTTGGAGAAAAAAGGTTCATAAAGAGAAAGACTGTTCATGTGGAGTGATGTCACCAGCTGTATGTGCATTTTGTAAAAATAATTTCTTGGAATAATGAAGTTGTTGAAAAAATAGGTTAACAGCTGCTGTTAGTAAGAATAGTGAAGAGGATCATTTTGCTGTCAGTCTGTAGCTCCATCATATACTAGAAACATTTCAAAAGCTTTATTTGAAGAAACTGAGTTAATTTCAATATAAGAATAGATCAGTATTCTTCAACCCCAAATGTAAATGTTCCTGACAAAAAAAATCCTTCAAGCAGATAGAACTTTGAAAATATCAATCATTTCACAAAAAAGTATACTTGATATATACAGATGTAAATTTGCCTCCTTCTCCTCTATCAGGAATGTTATTTGTATTGTTCCTTTCCAAAGGACATGCTCAGACACTTTGGTAATGCTTTTACTGGCTTAAGGCAGTAAGACAAGCTTATCTGGAGTCATATCCACTGGATTTGATAACTAGCTAGTGTTCACATAGATGCATTGTAAATATGTTATTAGGTAGGGACTTTCTGTCGTAGTAATCTTGTTGAATGGATGTCTGTGCATTGCACACGTAACATGAACTGTTGAGACAGCACAGAAGCAGCAGCTGTGTATTGTCAAAGGTGGGCATAAAGGGCAAGACAAAGAATAAAAATACAGTGCAGCTGGTCTTCAGGTATCTCTCAACAACTCATGCAGCAAGGCAGACAAGACTGAGTGCATCTGTATTAAGGGCATATTCTGAATACTTTCAAAAATCTATAAAATTATTTCCTATGAAATTAATAATTCAATAGAATGTGTGAGTGATGAATAATGGCCATCATAAAATGAGTGGTTTAATTTCAAGACAAAAATGGGAAAATAATTTATTAAGTGGCCACACTGCTAATACCGTTGTGCTCAAACCAGCTGTTTAAAGGAAGATGGACTGTTAAATAGGGGACATAAATTTTAACAGGCAGATGGACCTGTATCCCAGAATCCAGGCTCTTATGATATGGACTGCAATTATTCTAGTCACTCTGTTAGAGATTAACTTTTTGCAAGTGTGTGTGCAACACTCATGTGCAGGGATGTGGCTTGTCCATGTTACACACCAGCAGAATGCCAGGCAGCCCTCTGAGCTGTGGTTACTTTTGGAGGAAGAGAAGCTGTTCCCCAAATTGCTGTTGCTGCCAGCAACATGGAAAAGTTAAAAAAGAAATTAAATGCTTCTGGGTCGTGTGAATCTCTTTCAAGCTCTTTAACCCTTTGCAGCCCCAGTTTACAGAACTGGATACATAGACAAGTTAAAGCATGGGAACATCAGACTGTTTCCTTTCAGGAATATCAGGAATGTTTCAGAGTGATCTTAAACTGCTTCTTCAGTAATTTCACCTGATGACTACCTCTATTTCTTCCACTTATCACTATTTGTAAGTAACTGAGTCTTCCCAATGGGAGGATGCTTGGTGGAATGTGTTCCCGTGTTCTGCAGCAACAAGTCAGCACCAATTGATGTCAGGAATCTCTTACTAAGTCTCTTGGAGAAGGAGCCGGTGGGTCATATGTGGGGAACAGATAGTCTCTCACATGCTGCAGCTTTGAGGGAATGAGAGAGTAAGAAGCAGTAAGGCCTTCTCCAGCATGGGGAAACTAGAGAGAACATTTTTTGCCTTTCCTTTGGGGTATGGGATGCCTGATCTTGGCAGAACTCATTCCCGGAGCCTCCAAACTCTATGTGTTGCTAAGGAGAGGCAATAACGTTGTGGTATCTGGTTGCTGGGGTGAGGGAAGCAGAGTGTATACCCAACTTTAGAGGACAGAATGGAGAGAGACTCACAGAATTACAGAGTGATAGGTATCGGAAGGGACCTTGAAAAATCAGCTAGTCCAATCCCCCTGCCAGAGCAGGATCACCTAGATCAAGTTGCACAAGAACATTTAAACATCTCCAGAGAAAAAGGCTTCACAACCAACCTGGGCAGCCCACCCCAAGTGCTCTTGTCAACCTCACCATAAGGAAGTTTCTTCTCATATTTATGTGGAAACTCCTGTATTCCAACTTACACCTGTTTCCCCTTGTCCTTGGATGACACTAAGAGCCTGGCTCCTTCCTCCTGACATCCCCCCCTTTACATATTTGTAAACATTAATGAGGTAACCCCTCTGTCTCCTGACACAAGGCAGTCACAAGTCTCAAATGCTTTATAAATACCACATTTTGTCTATATTCATGTATTGTTTAAAACCTTTTAAATATGCTGTTACTTCCAGCCCCTTCTGAAACACATAACATGCCTACTATACATGTCTGAAAATAGGTGAGATGACTGCTACCCGACACAGATCAGCTTCCTCCAAAACAGAGTTTCTCCATTGCTCTCTGTTGGGCTATAACCTGTAGATGTTTCTGTCTTTGGTTTCCTTCTAAGAAGCAGGTTAGCTTATGGCCTACCCATCATCACTGGTGCCAGACTGCTCTTTAACAGCACTACATGCAGACCCACATCTGACGAGTCTTTGCTGCTACATATGCCGGTGTTTTAACATTGTTTTCTACCAACATAGTGATGGATGATCATTCATAGTTGAAGTGATCATTCAAAGCAGACTGAACTCACTGTTTGTCTTTTGGAAGGCTGTTTCTCAGGGTTTACTATGGAGGCTATAACGTGTAGAGAAAGGATTAATTTGGCACAGACTGGGCACTGTATAGTTTGGTGTTTTCTACCTCAAAGGCTATGAATAATGACCAAGAAAACACAAACAGCTTTTTTCTGTGTGTGTGGAAATGTTCACCAGGGTAAGACAAATCTTTCATTTTAATGTGGGAGTCTATTTTAAGTCTATTTGTTTTCCGACAAATCAACATGGAATTTCCTTGGCTTGTAACTGCCCTAAGTGGCTGGTTGTAGCTTAGCTAATGTCAATCCTCATTAGAAATTCTTTACTCTTTGTCTCCCTGATCAAATCCTGGAATGAGTTTTGATAGCCCATTCTTGCATACACTTGCATAATTTTTGAAACTGCCACCTTTATGCTTTTAGACACAACTCTACACTATATTCTCATTATCTTGCATTAGCATTAGGCAGTTGTGTTTACATCTGCTGGTTCATAATTGACTGAAAATTGAGTATTGATATATTTACATCTTGTCTTGAACTTTGTTCCACTCCATTTGTGTCAGAACAAATGTAAGCATCCAGTAAGTCAGTCTCTGATTTGGATCCCACTGGCAAATCCTAAATTCACAGTTGAGAAAACATCACTGTTATTAGGGAAGGATTCGCCTATGTAAACAACCTAGTTCTAACCTTACATTTTTGTCATCTGAAGACCAAGACAAAACCTGCTTTGAATTTCTTGAATTTCTTAAGAGCAGCGTTCTGTGTGCTTTAGCTATGATGGTACATGGGCTTTAAGGAAGTTTGGGGACTTTTTACTGAAGTGTAGACTATGTACTGGCTTTTCTATGAAGACTTTACTGCTGTACATTGTTTACTAGCTGGATTGTCTATGAATTACTCTGTGCATAGCCCATCAGTGCATTTTACTAGCTTACCTCTTCAGAGATATTTTTACTTGAAATTCACATTTATATACCCAGCAGCTTTTGTCTTTCTAAAAAGCTAGTTGAAAGCTCTCTGGTATGTTTTGTTACTCCTGAATCAAAACATGGTAGATACTTATATTTTAGATTGCCTGTGTAGGTGGTAGTCTTTGCTCTATGTTGTAGCTTTTATCGTAAAATGAACCACTGAACACAAAGTGATAACCAAGCTGAGATTGCTTTATTGTTGGTAGGAAGAAAGGCTTATTTGAGACTTTACAGTTGTCATTACAGACTTGATGTGCCATTAATAGTTGATAATGTTATTTCGATCTTCACGTGTAGTACAGGCAAGACTATCATTACACTGTGACATTATCAGATCATTGTATGACTAAGAAATTTAACATGGCTTCAGAGTGCATGTTGACTAGAAAACGTAGCTGATCTCCAGCTCTGCTTGGAAAAATACAATTGCATGAACAGGAAGAAACAATTTGGCATATTACAACTTGCCTCTATTACTGCTACCTACTCAGCTGATTGCCAGCAGTTGGTAAAAGAACAGAATAGTGCTTACTCTTTCCAGCTCAGTTTGTTTCAAGTATTATGACACAACTAATTAATACCTCCAAATATATAAGCTTTAAATTCTTCTTATTCTAATAAAAAGCACTGTGAAATTTGAGCACCTCCTCCTTCCTGAAACACAGAGAAAAAAGAGAAAACTCTTTTTGCAGCACCACAAAAACACATGTACAACAACCATTACTGTTACAGTGCATCACTCAAATTTGAATAAAACATTAAAAATGGTGGGATATAACTGGTCAGCATATTCCAGTCTAGTCAAATTACAGACATATGTATTTTTGTGATTAACATACAGCTTTTTGAATTCAGCAGGAAGTGATAAAGATGTCATTTGCTAGGTCTGTTACATAATGCAAGTATCCATGCATCAAAGATGGCAAGTACAGTGCAATTTATTAAGCTTAGGCACGGGGCCATTTGGTGACAATTACAGTCCTTAGTAAATACTTCTGTTTACCTGTGGTAGTATTTCTCGTAGTTTATGAACTAAACAGTGGAAGAACTCTTTTGTAGAATCATAGTATTTTAAATAGCTAGAGCTCCTCTTACTATGTGTTCCAGAGGAATGACCGAGCTACATTTGGTCCACTTTCAAGGAGCAACAGATTCTCCTGTGGTACCTGAAATCCAATCTAGAGACTATAGAAGTAGACTAACGTAGACAATATTATACATTCTAAATGCCTCGTGTTGATTTGCAGTGCTTTCAAGTGCACAGTTAATCAAACACTCTAGTAAGTCTATCTGGATAAATTCTTTTCTGCATATTTGTGCTGTGTGTGTGAAATGAGACACACGATGAGTATAATAATTAGATGTGTACTTATGTGTGTGTAAATGTTCCCAACATCTCATACACTTTGCTGAAATGATGCCGAGTTGTTAATCAATATTGAAATTACACTTAGTATTCTAGATGCTTTCATATAGCATCTGTTGTATTCAGGTATATTGAACTATGTTTTATTTATGTGTGAACTAGAGATAGAGCGCATTCTTTTCAAACAAGTGTGTTTACCACATAATCTAATTGTACTGTACAAAAGGTGCACGTTACAAATGCAAAACCTGTTGAGCCAGTAAAATTGCCAAGAAAAAATTGAAAAACATTTTCCCCTTTTCATTAGAATTCATACTGTATGTTCATACTCATGCAAAGAATTTAATCTTCATTTCATTCTGGTTCAGATGTTTTCAGAACAAACTGTAATAGCTCAGGAGTTTATTTGTGCCAACTGGGCTGAGTTTAAACCAGACCAACTATTCCTGACACAACAGATATCTGCCAAATAGGAAAAAAAGGAGTAAGTCTTTCTAAAGTCTTTTTAAATTTGAATAGATAATATTTTGATATCTATACTACTTAATTAGCATCTAATATTGTTACGTTAAAACAAACTTGCAAGTTGACAGTTTCTCTGGCAGCCACATGTTTTTTTGGAATAATATACCTTAACGTATTCTTAGAAACATGTTCTATGCAAACAGTACTTTCTTTTGTCCGGTGTGATATTCAGGAACATTGCCATTCAACTGTAAAACATTCTTAAAGCGCACCTTGGAGTGATTGATTAGCAAACATCCTTTCTCTGCAGAGGCAGATTTATTATGCACTGTTTCCATTTTCACAGTTTCTATCAAAATGGGACTCTTGAAAATCCACCAAGGGTTTTGAATTACAGTGGTCCATACAGAAATGTCTTCAGTTGTGACTCTGAATGCGCAATCACACCAGCTATGTCTGCCAAAGCTAAAGTCATGCCAGATATACTGACATTTTTCTTTACTATGACATTTAGATTGGATATTTCAGATCTAAAAGATTTAAAGCTTAAGCATCAGGTCTGCAAGATAGGAGATCTGATGGTTGTTTTCGCACCTGCTTGCTGGTTTCGCAGTCATTTGTTTTGCACGCTTCACTGCACTTCTGAACAGATTCAACAGCTTCATTTCATGCAATCAAAGAATCATCAGGGTTGGAAGGGACCTGAAAGGATCACAAAGTCCAACCCCCTGCCAAAGTCAGGCTGCCTAAAGCACATTGCTCAGGACTATATCCAGGTGGAATCTGAATACCTACAGAGAAGGAGACTCCACAGCCTCTCTGGGTAGCCTGTTCCAGGGCATTGTGACTCGCACTATAAAAAAGTTTTTCCTCATTTCTAAGTGAAACTTCTTGTGTTCCAGCTTGTGCCCATTGCCCCTTGTCCTGTCACTGGGCACAAGTCCCTACAGCCTCCCTTCAGATATTTATAGACTTGGATCAGGTCTCCTCTCATTCTTCTCCTCCCAAGGCTGGACAGTCCCAGCTCTCTCAACTTTTCTCCAAAGTAAGGTTTGGGCATGCACCAGGTCTGGAAGTCTCAGGAATGCTTCCATTTCCATCAGGACAGATAAGTCTCTGTAGCCCAGGGATACCTCTGTATGGGATAATCTCTATTACTTGTATTGAGGCTTAACAGGTTCTTGATCAAGTCCCCTAGGAAGGATAGTAATACTGCTGTTACTAGATTAATCCAATTAATCTAGTTTTTACTGAGCATTTTTAAGCCACTCCAATGAAAAGCAGATTTTGTGTTGGGTCTTTGTTGACATTTCATATAGGTGGCTTCCCTTTCAGGTTTTACGTTTTCTTAAGGTGTGCATGTCCTCTGGCCTTACCCAAATACTTAGAAATTCACTGCTTTTACTCCTATTCCAAAACTGATCCTTATGAGTGTGAAAAATATAATCTCTTACCAGATTAATCCTTACACATAAAATTGACTCTGGTTAAGTTTACACATGAAATTGACACTGTCCATGGCTAAGTCAGTCCGAAAGCAGGACTCGTGCCACCTAGATTTAGAGGTCTCTGGTACAGAAGGTATGTATTTGTCTTAGTCAGCCTCAGACTTATTAGAGCAAAAAATGGATACCTCTTAAATACAGCTATGGGACCTGCATTGTCTCATAGCTGTATTTAATCTCACATGAAAATGTGACATTTTTATTTGTACTTGGAGTGCGGGTAGAATCCATGAAGTACAGATCTCCACACTGCCACTCAGACTTCCCCTACGGTTAGGTCAAGGAAACATCTGGAGTTTGTGTGATCCATTTTTAAAAGCCTACTTTGGGATGAGCAGATATGCAGTTCTTCTTAGTAGTGTCCACTTTCTTATACTAAGAGCAAAGGAGCCTGTGATATCTATCTCGGGTGCAGGTAACTGCACCTGTGGGCATGTTTGGAACAAGCTCTCCAGAAGGTGGTGGAGTCGTCATCCCTGAAGGGTTCAAGAAAACCTGTAGATTGGGTGCTGTGAAACATGGTGGGCATGGTGGCACTGGGTTGATGGTTGAACTCGATGATTTTGGTGGTCTTTTCCAACCTTAATGATTCTACGAATCACACCTTATTTTAATTTCTTTTCACCATGCTCCTGGAAAAGGCGATGTCATTATTTTTCACAAAGTTCCAAAAGCTTCTGACCTAGGACAGCAGAGGAAAAGGTGCTTGATAGCAAGAGTCAGACTCTTTTTTCAGGTTCTGCCCAGTAACAGGAAGGCAGCAACACTTAAAGTGAACAATTCATCCCATCTTAAAGCAGATATATAAAATAAGTCAGAATAACTGTGGCCTTGAACGGCCCACCTTTGAATTGTCTACAAAGAGTGCTTCAGACCGGCTAGGTCAGAAATAGGTATGACCATCTCAGTGAGATTACTTCTGTCTGGACTGTATGGTGGTGGGATAACATAGTCTTACTGTCCTCATTAATTTCATGTGTAAGCCAGTCTGTGCTACTTTATAGGCAGTAATTGTACGTTGACTGAAAACTAACTTAAGGACCATGAAGAAAGAGAGATGTTGAAATGTATAATATGGAAGTTCTTCACCCTGCAGGCTATCGAACAGTGAAGCTTTCATTCATACTGACGCTGGTGATCATGGAGAAGCACTGATACATGTGTAGATGATAGTGAGTGATGTGAAAAGTACACAGACAAACACGTCAATAGGCATGTACTCTGTGGGTTGTGGGCAGTGCAGAAAGGGATGGAAACAAGGGAAACAAGGGACAGACACTTGGAAACTGCAGGATCATACATGCAGGAGGAAATCCAAAGAGATCCAGCCACAGAAGAGAAACCCAAGTAGCAATAATACCAAAAGAGATGTGTAACAATTGGGAAGCAAGATAGGACTTCTCAGAGTAGACTGGCAAGCAAAACAGGTTGGTTGACTGAAAGAAGATCAAGCCATTCAGCTGTCAGATACGTACCTCTTCTCCATCTTTTATCCAAACCATAAAGGCTCAAATGTAATTTGAAAAAAATATTTTTGAGATCAGGCAATTGCCTTTATTTGTAATTAAAAAACCCATGACCAAACAGCAACGGGAAAATAGGGAAACAGAATTGTGAGGTAGATGAAAACACAATTTGGCACACTTTTACCTGCTAGATACAGAAATCAGTAACTCACTGCAGTGTTAACACCAAGCAAAGAAAGAAATTCACTTCAAGAGTAGTACTAAAACATGTGGGCTGGAGCAGAACACGTAGTGCCCCAGGAGCTCTCTATTGGCAGCCCTGGTTTAGCGACTCTTAAGAAAAAGAAGTCAGACTCGGCATTAGAAAGTAGGTGAATCAAAACTTAATATATCCTAGTGCATGGGCTGGTGTAAATGTCCTTGTGGTCTAAACGCTGCTGTTACTTTAGAGATGATCAATTAATGTGTTTTGTAAACTTGGATTGCAGCAGTGTGTTTACAGCACTGGGGATGTCCCCTGTAGACGAGGCATCACACCCTCTGAGAAAAGCTGTTGGGGTTTTTTTGTCTTCTGCCCCTGCTCCTTTGATTTTAGTATGGCACTCTGCTACTTTCTGATTTTGAACAAAACACCAGGAGCAGATCATTCCAAGGGAGAATTTGGGACCTGTGACAGCTAAATGAAGGAACCTGCCTCCTCAGGTTCACAGAGACTGCGTCTCCGTGAATGACTGCATGCCCTGAGATCTTGCCTATAGGTGTTTGGGATGGCAGCTCTGGTTGTGTCACACCATGGTTTTTTTTAGCTAAGGATTTTAAGTGTTAGAGTGCTGAAGAAGAAAAAGTCTTCCACCGACCACTGTTTTTCCCCAAAGTAAGGTTTGGGCATGCAGGCCTGTAAGTCCCAGGAATTTGCTTCCATTTCCATCAGGACAGATAAGTCTCTGTAGTCCAGGGACAGCTCTGTACGTGATAACCTCTACTCACTGTTTCAGCTCATCTTAACAGTTTGTTGACTGTTCAACAAAAAGATGTGCTAGAAATCAGCCGTTGCTGTTCAGAAACTAACCTGTTGAGTCACTGTCTTTCCTCAGAGCATCACTGATCAGCATGAGCAAAAACATGAGTGGATGTCAGAAATTAGTTACTTGTGAGCGACCTAATCCAAAATCTCAGCACGTGGACTGGATGGCACAGGGAAAGGCAAGGAGCTAAACCAGATAGCACAGAGTGCCTTTCAGATTGATTCTAAATCAAGGACATTGATCCACAGATCACTAAGAACCACTTCTAGGAGCTCCATTCATTTACAGTAAAGTCAATAATATTGCTTACAATTTTGTCCTTATTGAACGATACCTGCGGTGATGTCGCCATCTTTACTGTGATTAAGGAAATTATAAAGAGAGTCCCTGTTCTTCACAGTTATCCTATCTTACAAATGGAAATTTCCTTTATTAATTTTAAGGTTAGCTGGGTAATGATACACAGTGAAAGGAAACATATTCTGCTTAAGGCATGTACTTTCTCTCAGAGCCTGTTTTCCTAAGACATTCGTGGTACAGCTTCTGAAAGTGGTTCCAGGCTTGGCTCCAGATAGAGTAGAGAAGTCATTTAACGGTCTGTTTCTGGACGTGGTTTGTTCTTGCACACATTCCCACCGTCTGTCCTCTGATTTAGCTGGATAACAGTTACTTTGGAGTGGCAGGTGAGTTCTCCGTCAGTGGAGGAAGGAGGTTGGCAGTGGAAAAGCTGACGAAAGCATTTGTAAAACTGAAACAACAACCAAACAGTTCTAGACATAGCTCCTAGGCAGACCACAACTCAGAGCATCTCTAAAATAGTTTGGAGGCAGGGAAACATGGTTAAGTTCATACTTTTTCCCCAATCAAGAGTTAAGTATGTTTTCACTAATCCGTGTTTCTTGCTGCTTAAGCCTAAAAAAAAAAATTATCACTTAAATTTCACTAAAATTTGTGGACTTTTCCTTTGAAATTGGTATGCTTAGCTTTTCCAAGACTACAGAGAGTGCAAAGCCATAGTACAACCTAAAACATGTTCAGAATCTTTCTTTCATGATAAACGAGGATTTAATCACATCACAGCAGGAAGAACATACGGTTCTTTTTGCTAGCAAACCACTGAAGTCTCTGTGTTCCCAAACTGCAAACTAAATGTCAGAAAATAGCTGTGCTTAATTATCAAAATACTTCTTAATGTTAATTCATTTCACTTCTGAGAGCTGCCCATAAAACACCTAAGATGTGTCATGATTCCAAAGCTGCTACACAGAAAAAATAATTCCATCAGTTCTCATTTGTGAGTGCAAAGTGAGCAGAGTTACACGTTTGTCTCCTCTGAGTCATATTCAGGGGAATACAGCAGGGAAGACAGTGGTGCAACAAGTACTTCAATACCTTTTCTATACATTTTTATTTTTAAGTGAAATACTAAGAAAACTAAAGGCGTCCAAGGCTTACTTTGTCATTTTCCTTTTGCTTAGCTATGTAAAACAGAAAAGGCTCCCTGAAACTATGAGCAATGTGAAAGTATTACAGTTTAGACAGTGCTGTTGATCGATATCTGATTGTAGCACCTTTGGAAATGTGCAGCTGCAATAGTAAGACTTCTCTTGTTTTCAAAGCCATAAAAACCTTCTGTTAGTACAGATTTTCAATTGTCCTGTAGGAAATACAAGTCTGCATAAGCCCTCCTACCTTCCTCCCTGTCCGGTTTGGATCTTGAGCACAAGAGATAAGGAGAGTGAACAGCACTGAAGGTGAAAGCAAACCTTTGCCTGGCTTTAAACAGGAAATTAATTACCATCTGGCTTTCTTAGCCGCTAGTGTTGATGATAGTCTGGCACTGACAGATGGCAGGAAAAAACTGGTTGAGCTTTTGTGGATTCCTTTTTGTTGAGCCTTTCCTTTTGAAGCACTGCTCTAAGAAGGAATTCACCTTCCTTGGCCTCGCTCAGTGAGACTCTTCGTGAAAATGTTGGAAGCTGTGGGGTTCTGTGCACCACTACACGGCTGATGTTCCTTTGTATACCCTTATTTGTGTGTTTAGGCTGCCTGCATGGTCATGCCTTCCTACCTAGAGAGATGCAAGTGGATGGAAAAAGTGGAATTGATTCAATTCCAGATTAAGAAAGACCAACAAGGTGGAGATGTTCCAAGGAGTACACTGATACTCTAATATTGCCAATGACCTGAAAGAACCATCCAAAAACTATCAAAGGAAGAAACATGGGTGATATCAGCTCATCTTTCTATTCTTGTTTCCCCTTGCCAGTGAGATTTTTACAGCCTTGGAGATTAGTATGTATTAAATATTTGCAAGACACAGATAGCTAGAAACACAAGGTGGGCAGAATTGGCACACAATTACATGGCAGATCAGACTTTGACTGTGGAAGTGGTAGAAGTACCAAGAACTCTTTAGAACAGCATCTGACTTCTTTGCATGGATATGTGTTCTGTATTCTGCAAGGGTATGTAAAGACTTGGTCTGTCTTGCTAAACAGCTTCAAGAATTGATAAGAAAAGTTGATTCAAAAAAAATCAGCTTGCACCTGCATTAGGTCCCTGATTCTTGCATGGGATGTTTTGAGGACAGGACAGGGTAAGTGGAGCAAGGCAGCAGAGAGCAGTCCTCTCACTCAAGTAGGATGATGGTGGTATGAAGCCTTTTACAGACCTTTTACATCTATGAGTCTTGCCCTACACCATCAACTTGACAGGGACTGCAGTCTTTTTGTATCAGGAACAAGTGAAAGCTGCGCAAATAAAAGGAACTGTCACTTCATTTAATGATTTTACAGAAGTAATACTTAAGGTGTACAAAGGCAAAAGTCTGTGTTTCACTTTTATTTTCACTTTCTGCTGCAGGAATCCTCATCATGATGTCCATGTGTAATGAAGTGCATGTGTATGAATACATCCCTTCAGTCCGACAAACAGACCTGTGTCACTACCACGAACTCTACTACGATGCAGCTTGTACCTTGGGGGCCTACCACCCATTGCTCTATGAGAAGCTGTTGGTACAGAGAATGAACAAAGGTTTGCAGGATGATCTGTATCGGAAGGGGAAAGTAATTTTGCCTGGGTTCAAAGCTGTCAAGTGTCCTGAACGAAACGATTTCCCACATTTGTAGGAGAGTCCTGCAAAAACAATGTGCAATAAGGTACTACTGTTGTACTATAAACAAGAAGAGAATACTTGAAAAATGTACTTTAGACCAATCTAGTTTGGAGTCTGTAAATTGTAATTAAGTAGCAGGCCTAAGAAATACTTCTTTTCTGAGCCTGAGTATTTATTACTGCTTTGCAAATAGTTAAAGATAAATAAAAGGCTTAGTTCATGAAAGGAGCAAGGGACATCCTTAGAAAGAAATATATTGTTGTTGGTGTGACTGTCAGAATTCGTTGGTGGTCACTTATACCACACATGGTAGACTGTAATGTTGTTTTTTTTAAATGAACTTATTTAACTGTTAAACCTGGCATTGTGAGACAGCCTCTATTGTTCAAGTACAGAGTGGTCAGTTGAACAATGAAGCATTCTTCATGACTCTTTGGGATTTCCTCACTCTTGAAGAATGAAGTAATTGCTACTCCAAGATATGCAGTCATTGACTAGAGCAGACTTTAATTCCCTTTCAAACACAGGCTCAGTTACAGACCTCCAACTGTACAGACGCGTCTTGTGGTGGCTATGAAGTGAGCGTAGATTGACGTGGCTCTGCACACACAGCCAAACCAGTTAAACTGCTGGGTATATTTTTGATGCCAGAACCCCACGCTCACACTGACTGCAGAGGGCAGAGGGACAAGAAAAATGTCTTATTTCTGTAGAGAGCAACAAAAATATTCGTAGCCCATTAAGGAAAAAACTCTGGGAGGTCTATCGAGAAGGAGTGAGATGCAGAGACAAAGCAGATCCAGAGAAGGCCAAGGGATTCTCTGCAGCACTCACACATCATGCTGAAAGCAAGTGCAGAGGCAGCTCACCTTTCTGCAACAAAGACAGCACTCAGGATTACAGGCATCATTTGTTAGTTATGTCACTGGGATCTGAATCAGTTTGACTTGTGCAGAGTTATTGCTGTTAGGAAAGTATAGGAAGTCTTCTGACAAAAGAGGATGCTAGCATTTTTTACTTAACATTTGCAAGAGTATACCCCTGAGAAGCTGTAATGCCTGCAAAACTCTGACTATAGATTGCACACAAAGACTATTTGATACTTACATTCATACAACGAATGAAATTATTCTTTCAGGCATTTCTAAACATCTGCCTTGTTGCACATACATTAAAGCATTATTTTTCATGGCAAGACTTGAGTTTCCTATTTTCCGAGTGTCAGGAGGTTAATGTTTTCTGGGTTTTATTTGCCACAAAACCAGACCTGTTTTTCTTAGGGGAAGTTCTTACTGCTGTGTGCACACAAAAGCACGGCTATATCCTACTCATGTTCATTCAGTAAAAGGACTCAGAGGCACCAAAAAGAAATACCTGAGTGACTGTAGTGTCAAATGTTTTTTGTTTTGACTTATGCAACAGAAAGGCAACTGAAGAGTGCACACAGGATTAGTGACTATTCCCTCTTCAACAGTAATATAAACACCATCACAGAGTCCTTTTCACTCCCTCTGCTTCCTGGATCTGATAATTCTCCTTCTTCAGAAGGGAAGAACATGACAGTATGTGTCTTACATAGGACATAGCCCTCTTTTCCCATGTAGTCTCTTCAGTTGAGCTCTTAGGATTGCTTTCATTGACAGAAAGTACGGGCAGACAATCTAAAAACTGTTGTTATATTGTTCTGGATAGTTATGTCCACAAATCTTTCTGGTACATGTCAAAATGAACACATTTTACTCATACTAGCCTTAGACTCCAGATACATTACACACTGATTTCTTTTTAACGTTACATATGGCATGTGACAGTGTTATTCTTAATAACACAGTTATTTAATCCTGTGGAGAATAGATAACCTACACAGAACTAATCTGTTTTTCCCGTATGTTTGGTACCTTGTTTACAAAACTTAGGAAGTATGAATTACAATCAAATGTATTTCTCTCTCTTGTGGTAGCTGGGTTAGAGACAACATGATTGTAAAGTAAGGGGGTTGATTAGCTTTCTAGGACTAGTGAATACACTACTTTTCCATGGAAATTGTCAAGTTCTGAGAAGATAAAAAGGCCTATCTCTTTGAGTGGTTTGCAGTCCATAATCTTCAACTTTGATTTTGACGATGATGAACATACTAACTGCATTACTTAACTACCCACAGCAGGATCATGTTGCATTATTTCCTCAGTAACTTGACAGAATAATCAGCATAGCTGTTGTAGACAACCAGGCAAATGATAAGGTTTCGTGTAACGAGTGCTAAGCATGCCTACTTAACTCAGCATTTCAGTACCAATGCAGAACCAGGTCTGAGATGTTATAGAATGAACGGTATATTTTTAATTTACTGGGCCAATTCAAACACTCCCAGCACAATTTTTTGCTTTGCTGTATTCTGATTTATATGGCAGTGAGTGCTTCACAAGTGCAAATGTGGGTGCTGTAGCACCGTTACCTCAAAAGATGCCGCAGAGCTGTGCTGTGAATGCTTGCTTTCTCACAGAGGAAGAAGACCAACTTGTGATGCCCATCTGGAAAAATTAAGCATCCCTGACATAGCCTCCCAGCGCTGGCTTCCACTGTGATATTTCACTGATCTGCTTGCTCAAGCACCTTGTGGCTGCTTAAAGAGATCTTACTCCCCTATTTTGTCTTGTTCTCCTTTGGTTTCTGGCACAAGTGCAAACATGTCTGATCTGCTAACTGCGGGTTTACCTCTGCTTGTTGCAAGAATGGAAGGGGCAGAATTAAAGGGGAAACTCAAAAGATCTGCGAGAGATTCCCCTCATCACTGTTTACACAATTTGACAACACCATTACTGACTTTTATAAGAGCCCACTGAGTATTTTTGTATTTATGGGCAATTCTCCATCCCTCATGAGGGCAGAGAGAGCTTCAGAAATAAACACACTCAGTAAATGTAGGACCGGGTGTGTAGCAGCACTGAACCTTGTTATCTTTTAAGAATAATTCTCACAACGGCTGAGAGCACTGGTTTTAGATACATGTATTAAAAGTAGACAATGTGAAAGGAAATACTTTTTCCTACTCAGATTGTGGGGATTTCCATGGCTTCATTGCCATGGCTGGGACATGCTAACCATGTGGAATGGCAGTGGTTTGCCCAAACCTGGTTCTTGAGGCGTGTCAGCAGCCAAGGAAACGCCTCTGGTAGTAGACCCCTGAACTCTCTTTCCATTTGTTGCAATAATGCAGGTTTTAAATTGATGGAATTTTGCTGACAAGTAGGAGTAAGTTGCCTTCAAAAGCTGTCGAGCCTCATTTCTGTGCCTGCTGCTCTGGTCAACAGTTTCCCTTTGCTGAAACAAAGCATAAACACAGCAGCAGCCTAAGGAAACGTGCCGAGTTTATGCTGAATTTTCATTCTGATCTTATTTTCCACTGTGAATTCTGTAGCTTTTCCGACTTGTGGTGCTCTCTGATTTTATGCATTCAGCCTTCAGATGGTTAAATCAAGGTATTCTTCTGTGAATTCAAGGAACAAAACTCTTTTCTTTTTCCTTTTTCATTTTGAGCCAAAATCCTTTTGCTAGAAAAAACATACAGAATGAACTGTTCCCTTCCTTTATAGTTTTAAGGTCCTTTGAAGCTCAGCCAGTCACTCGCTGGATTACACTACTACATCTTTTTTTACCTTGCTTCGCAGTTTTATGCTGCTGAAACTCAAAGTCCATGAAATTACCGTGATGTAAGAAATATGTACCTTTGGAGAGAGAGAGGGGTGATTCACACACTCTGATCTACTCGCTGTATAAAGGCAGCTAACTGACTGCATGTCTTTGGTCAGGACACTTTTGTTGCTGTAAACATCCCAATTCTGAACTTGTTGCAGATCTTTTGCCAAAGTCAGGAAAATTGAGGCCATTTGTATCTTATATGAAGACAAGTTCCTACACTCAGTGGTTTTACAGACTCAAAACAGTTGTTTTAGAGACCTATTGAACAGAAGGACCTCAAAACACATGTAGACCAATCTAGTCCACAGTGAGGAGAAGTTTATTTCCTTTTCTTCAGCAGTTTTTCATGATAGAAGATGCCATTTGGACAGTGAAACCAGGGTGCTGTGAAGGAAATATTAAATGTATTGACTCGAGCAAAAATAAACGGCTACCACTTTTTCCCTTTCCTGCTCTCTAAAGTTGCTGCATCAAGGTGGATAAATAAAACAGTTTTCTGAAGTAGGTGATAAAATGACTGTCGTTAGAAGCACCTGAACCTTTGCCAGAGTCTTACGTAGCAGGAGGATACCGGATTTAACTGTTTGAAATTTGAAGTAGCCCATGCCTGGGCATACCTGCATCACTGACTGAATTTTGAAACTGCAAATTTCTTCTCTAGCTTAGCGATCAGATTCAGAGTTTTGTTCCTGAACTAAGAGTTGTGTGTAAAGGCCTTACATTTATTCATATTGTCTCATCACTCTTATAATATGTAGTCACTGAACTATTCAAATATAGACTGTGTACTTTTTTAATAGCTTTGAGAATTATTTTATATGATGTTTTTTTAAATGAATGTGTACTCTAATAACAAAGCTTCAGATTTTACAGGAGTCACATTTTTAAGCAGTGTTTGTATACATTTTAACACTTTTTATATTTTCTATTATGATTTTGTATATTTTTATGTATGCACAGTGTACAGACTTTTTCCTGTAAATAAAGCATTTGTTTTCATTTGTTTAGGAGTGCTGGTCTTTTCATATTGCCTTGAGTGAATAATGCTGAGCTACAGATGGAACAAAACAGGGATGGCGCCTGTCACTTCCCAATTGCAGTGCCATCCCTAATGAAAGCAGACAGGCTGACAAGTAGCTTTCACAGTAGACTACAGGAAAGAGGCAAACATTGTAAAGCCAGTTTAATTCTCAAAGGAATGAATTCAGCCGAGCAGGTGCTCTAGGATTCATTCCCCTGGGAAAATATACCACACTGCTTCGTGTTTGGCAGTGAATTTCTAAGGATAGTCAAACTCTAAGCAGACAGTGCTCTGATGACTTGATGCTGTACTCCTGTACATGTGGAGAGGAACTCAGTTCTTCTGCTAGTGCTCTTCTTGCTGCAGTCACATTTAGTGTGTTGGCATGTGATCTTAATAAGAAGAACTAAGGTAAAGAACAGTAATTGCCTTCTGCTGAGGCTCAGCTGCTTTGTCAATACACGAATCCCACAAATTAAAACTGAGAAAAGACTGATGAGCTTACACTGCTATGCTATGGACCACCTTCTCCACGCACTTGCAGTCATCTGTATGATAACTAAGAGAAGAAAACCCATTTCCTCTGGTGACTTGTTTCAGTGACAAACACAAATCAAATACACTCTCAATTATGGAATGCTGACAGATAAGGGGTAATTACTGTAGCAGCAACTCCTTATATGCTTGTGAGAGGACTCCAGAAACCCCCAGGGATTCAGGAGGGCAGGCAACAGACATCACAGCTGCCATGATTTTATGGAAGCTGCCAGATGGAAGAATTGCTACCAGTGCTGACTCCAGACTGCATCAGCTGCTGTTAATTTCCTCGCTCCCTAGCTTCTCAACAGTGGGTTTTTAACCTCCTCTGTTCTCGAGTGTGTGGAGTACTGGTTATATTCTTTCACAGTTGCTACTATGTGGAGGTGAATATATCTTGTGTGCAGGTGAGGCTCTGGAGTTGAGGGAAGTGGACAGTGTGGAAGAGGTTTGGAGTTTCTGGTTTGTTTTTATAAAACTAGGGGATTTGTTTTTCTTGCCTTTTTAGCATAGTTCAGTAATTCTTACAGTAGTTCAAGAAAGTGCAACGGGACTACTTCTTAAGAAACTAGAGCTCGTGACTTGTGAATTGTCTGGTATTTTATGTAGACTACGTGGCTTTCCTGACCTGAGGTGTGCAGACCTTGGACTGAGATAAGGATAGTAAGAAGAATTTTTTAGCAAGTTAAGGCAAAAAACACGAGATGTGTCTCTTGTGCCTGAGGTCTACTTCTAGGCTCAGCCTTGCTGCCCCAGGCTTGTGTGTCAGGAGGCTTAAATAAGGTACTGTGTCCTGAGCACAAGCAGAACACGTATCTGGGAAGATGACTAAAAGGCAAGAAGAGTTATGCTCTGGCCTGTTTCTGAGCCTGCTCATCAGCAAAGAGGCTGGGAGATTTTGCTTAGAGCTTTCTGTGGGACTGGATGACATTAATTTTCTTCCTTGGCAGTATTCTCTTGTGGAGATGTTGGGCTCTTTTTCAGTTACTTTCGGTGCTTGTTTTCTTGTATACAAATGCCATTATAAACTATCTGATGGATCTGATGTAGACATTACAAATGCATGAGGCTGAATGTAGTAGCTACCAGGCCATTAGGCTCTTTAATGAGCAGCTGGAGCATCCCAAGAACAGTAGAAGTGAGAAGAAAACAAATCAATAAGCCATTACCAAATAATATTGATGAAGTCTTTCCATGGTAGAAGAGCAGGGAAGGCAGAAACAAAAGAGCATGTGAGAGATCAGTACTGCAAGAATCATTAACTGAGGACAGTTATTTTGTTAGAGGAAACAGAGATAAACTTTTCTTTACTCGCACTTGAATGCAACCAGCAGTGCTGGTGAACTTCGAATGCATTGGCTTGCGTGTATAAAAGCACAGTATTAACAACACTAATAGGACTTGGATGCACAGTGGTTTAAGACAACTGCTTTTAATGGGGTTTATCACTGCAGGAAACTTAAAAAAAAACACAAAACCAACCCAATTGTCATGTTTATCTTGCACATGCTCTTTCCTGGCCTTAAAAAGTGCAACTAAAACCCCACAGAGTTTACACAAGAGGTGGCACATGAGAAATGAATTCCTCCAACCTAAAATAAATTTAAGAAGGGCTTCCTAAAGCAAAGTGAGAAATCAGAAAAAGCAAAAACCTTTGGTGAATAGCGACAGATTGGATTCTGCCTCTATCTGTTATTCCCATTTCATTGGGTTAGAATTGTTTGGGGCTTTGCAGTGTGATTGATAGATCCTCACGGACAGAGGCAGCAGCAAATTTACCAGTCTCTACCATAATATTTTACTCCATGAGGAGAAATGACAGGTCTGTTAGTACTGCAATACGGGATGAGAGATTCCAGATCTTTTTGAAGTAACTCTATTTTGCTGAAAGTTCAAAGTATAACAATGAATAGTATTTTGACACTTGAAAAATGAATGTATTTATTTAGTTGCAGTCAATATGCCATTCTGCCTACACAGTTCATCGTATTTTAAACTTCTTTATCCACGGACTCTGAATCGGCCCATAATGACTGAAAGAAAGGTTTATGCCGATATATTTCTGTCACGATTCTGCCGTGACTAAAGTACACCAATAAGTACTGGTAGAAATGGCATCTGTTTCTTTTTTTGCTGTGAATTATGAGCTGCTTATTCTTGGCCATGTGTGTAATTAATGTGTAGGGGAAAGGACTACTCCAGACGTTCCTTACAGAGTTTCACTTAGGCTGAAACCAAAACCATTGCTGCACTTTGATCCCATCGTCTCTCTTCCTTTGTGAATTACTTGGGATATGTCTGCTTGAGGGTGGGTCACTGTCTTGCATTCTGGAAGTACTGAGATGCACAAAAAAAAATCAGCAGCTGTTGGGGTTTTTAGCTACCGAGTCCAGCCTACCTTTCATTTTCTATATGATTAAAACACAGGCTCTTATGAGCTCTCCCTTTCCTCAGACTCCCATACCACCTACCCTGTTGAGATTCCCATACCACCTACCCTGTTGAGATTCCCATACCACCTACCCTGTTGCTACAGCTCCTGTTGTCCAGTGTGATCTTTCCATCATTTGCTAAGAATAACATACTGGAGATGTTCTGATCTGGGAATTCTGGAAGAACCTTTTAATTACCCCTGCCTTTAATTATGCCTCCTGCTGCTGGCTGAGGGCTGTTGTTACAGAGCTCACACTCATTTTCAGAAAGTGAGAGTTGTCGTGTGGTAAAAGGTTTAAGGGATGGGAACCAAGTCTTCTTTTATCTTGGTTTGCAGCCAATTAGTTATTGATTTTACCTAAGACTGAATTAAAAATGTCTGAGAGCGGTTTCATTTGCAACTGTGGTTTGGTAGCAATTGTTTTATGTGTAAGCAATCTAACACCAGGAACTACTGGGTTGAAAACTCAGAGTTTCTCTTGTGATGGCGTTTTTAATTCTTCTAGAATTTCTCTATCTCAAACAGAAGAAAAAACCTCTTATTTCCAGGCAAAATCCTTGACCTGTCAAAATATCCAATTACAAGTGGATGCCTTCAGGGAATTGTAGTTTGGCTTCACTCTGCCTGTTCCCCATAAACTAAATCTCTAGACTGGGCTGCGTTTCAGTGCATGTGTTCCCCTAGCTGAACTATTGCTGCACTGGTGCATAGAGGTTACAGTCTGGTAACAGAGCTTGTTCTGTCTCGGTGAAGGACAGTATTTTTCACTGAAGATGGATTTTGCAGGAATAAAGGGGTAGAAGCTTAGGGGACCTGGTCTGAAACAGGACCTTTGTCCTTATGTTTTTCCCTGCTGAAAATAAAACCGGCAAAAGTAACAGCTGCTAAATTTTCTGAAGCCGCATTCTGCACCAAGAAAATGATTTGGTGGAAATGTCCAGCAGGTTGCAAAATTGCCTGGATTTTTGTTTTAGAACTCGCCTAGAAATTCTTTGATTTTGATGCTCATCATCACTGAGAGAGAATGCAGTGAAGGTAGAAAGGAAGACAAGTTGTGTATGATTTGTATTAACTTCTGACTTCTGCTTGTACTGTATCCCTTTTGGCCTAGAGCCAACACACGCAGAAGTTTTATAAAGACCCGGGTGAGTTGTAAGGTCTTGAGTATTTCCCCTAAGGGGATAAAATACTACATCTGAGGTAGGAGCATCCATAAATTACACACTATGTAACAGTTGTGCCCTATAGAATAGACCCCCCACATATTGCTATGTGCCTGTTTCTGGTCCTAATTTAGATAAAAGGATTTAAGAATTCCTTGTATAGCTAAAGTTCTTGTTTTCAGTTCAGACTCGGATGACAACAACAACCAAGAGTTAAGCACTGCAAACTCAAACGAGAGAATGGACTGAAGTGTTGGTCCTCAACTAACATTCAGCAAAATCCTAAGACGTTGTTATCCTGATCAAATGCGCTGCCCCAAGCGTGACTGCCACAAGGGTTTTAATTTGAACAACGGGGGGGTGTTATTTGAATTTTTCACAACTTCAGAAAGCCAGAAGAGCTATTTCAGCAGAAAAACAGAAGAGACACTATGGCATTATGAACCCAACACGTCATTCACCAGAGTGTTTCTTTGCCCATGCCACAGGACTGGCCCGCTGCCTATAAAGCAATGGAAGGAAATAGAGGACCTTTGCAGGACTGTTTTTGCTATGACTACACATTAATGATAGCATGGAAGTGTTCAAGGCCAGGTTGGATGGGGCCCTGATCAACATGTTCTAGTGAGAGGTGTTGGAACTAGATGATGTCTGACATCCCTTCCAATTTACACCAATCAATAATACTTTTGAGCATAAGGTATGGATAGCAAATAGTAGTACTAATTAAGTTTGTAATTGCGTTTAGATTTGACAACAGTAGGATAGAACAGAGCAGGTCTGGTTGGAAGTGACCTACAACAGTCATCCAGTCCAACTGACTGACCACTGTAGGGCTGATCAAAAGTTAAAGCAGATCACCGAAGGTACTATCCCAAAGCCTGTGAAACACTGGACACAAACCCCCTCTGTAAGAAGCTTATTCCAGGATCTGACCACCCCTTCAGTAAAGAAATGTTTCAGAATGTCTACTCTGATCCTCCCCTCACACAGCTTTGAACCATTCCCACTAGTCCTGGTACTGAATACCAGGGAGGAGAGATCAGCAAAGATGAGGAGCTTAGGTAACCGGAGGAAATGAAAAGAACTAAACTTGTTCAGCTTAGCAGTATCAAGACAGAAGGTGATCTGTTTGCAGATCTGTTCGGAAAGCAATCACTATGCTAAGCACCAGAGGACAAAGCTCTGGAACAGCTTTTACTTCAGGACAAGAAACCTCAGATTTGTTTCCATTTGGATCCCGACAAATTTCTGAATTGCATTAAATGATGCAGTTCATGCAAAGAGGAGATTCAGTCTAATGAATTACAGACTCACTACACTTTTGTGTGGCACTTTCAGCACTGGGGCAACCATTATTTCCTTGAGTACTGCAGCTTTTTTTTGCTCTGAAGCAATCAAGACCTTGAATCATCAAGATCTGAATTAGACTTGCATGCAAGTTTGTGAGGCTTTGAGCCGTAATCTAAGCTTTGAATCTCAAGTTTCTCCTGCTGTAAAACTACAATGATGATATTTATCTGCTTTACAGAGGATTAAATGAAGTAACAATGTTTATTTAGAGGAGGTTAAATAAATGCTAAAGAACCACTCTCTGACTAGAAAACCTCATTTTGTTTTTCTCTCCATCTACCTAGTGTGAAGTGAATTGTCGGTGGGGACATGACAGTGAAGGCAGACCTGGGAGGCGTGATAAAACTCTGAGCGTCAGCTGACACAAGATGCACAAAAACATCTGGCTTTGAAAACGATTGTAGTACTATGCCACTGCCCCATCAGTAATGACTGCTCAGGAGAGATTCTTTTACCTCTTGGTTACACATCTTCAAATCATTGCAACTTTGATGTAAGCGGGTGGTAGTATAAGAAAACTAACATTTGAAACAGTGTCATAAAGCTCCCAGCACAACTGATCATGACAGCCAAGCACAAACAAGTTGATTAAAGCTGGTTTTCCTGCACTGCAGAAAATGTGAAGTGTAATCCTACAAATTCTTCAAATCCTTAAATGGTTTGCAGTTTCATTGTCTACTGGTTCATGACAGTAATTTTAAAGGTCAGGTACTTTTTTACAGATATTGCCCTACTTATTTTGCTTTCCATCTGTGTATTTTCTAAGTACCTGGCTTTTCTGAAATTAACACATTTTCACAGTGTCGTCTTCTCCAAGCGATAAAGCTTGATGGTTACAGTTACTACCTAGGATTGGTGTGCAGAAAGCCTCTTACTTAAACTTTCTTATGTGAAGACCAAGGTCATTGCTAATCTTGTGTACCATGTTGGGGTGCAGTCAGCCAGAGACCACAGCTGCAGGGAGAAGCAGACAGGACAGGTGACCCTACACTGACTAAGATGGTATTCCATCCCATACATGTCACATCTGGTATAAAGTTGCAGAATCATAAGGGTCAAGCTGTCTTCTGAAATGTCTGGTGTCCAAGGAGGACTCTGTCAGTTCTGCCTTGTATTCCTTTGTGTCCTGTGTATTCCTGAATCCATTTCTGAAATCCAGCTCCTACATTCAGTTCTTATCTGTTGCTGAGTCCAGTCTGGATTTCCCCAGTGCCCACTGACAGCATCAGTGGTGACAGTCACACAGTTGCCCCCAAGTGGGGTTGGGTTTGGCATTGGGTTTGTATGTAGTTGTATATATTTCATTTTATTATTTAGTTTGAGTTTTAGTTTTCCAATCCTCAAGTCCTTCTCCTTTATTCACTTTCTCCTGCCCTTTTGGGGAGGGGTTAATAAAGTATCTGTCATTCACCTAGGGGCTGGCCCAGCCTCAACCCATGACAGGGTCTGAAGAAGCAAGTCCTATATGCCTTCGTGATGTTGAAGCCAGTCCAGTCCTCAGAGAGCATCCATATGGCAGGCAGGACAAGGCTAAGCTCATGTTGACATACCCAGACAGGCTGGGCCAAGGATGCAGCCTGGGGCATCATGAAGGCTGGCTAGGGCTGCTTAAATGCCCAGGTTATTTGCCTGGAGTGTTGGAGTTTATTTTTTGTCACGAGCTGCAAGAGAAATTCCTGAAATCATTTCAAACTCGCTGTGTGCAATGCAGTTACACCTTATGACAGCAGCAAAGTGCCCTTGAGACCATTCTCTTTGCCCTTCAACTTTACATTAAAGTCATAACAGTGCATATTAGGAGAGAAATAAAGTCAAAGCGTTTCTGAACAGCACTGTAGCGCTGTCCTTAGTGTAGAGTATTCTGCACTTAGAGATCATTTTCACTTATCCCATTTTCAACTTAAGGGCTCAGATGTGCAATCCTATTTGTACCAGAAATCTCCACTTTCCAGATTACTTCTTCATACTGACTATTATTTACACAATGTCAGCCCAGCTACCAATGAAGAGATGAAAGAGGCAGACATGAGTATTAATCTCTAGAAGGTAATGAGCTAATAAACGGTCACATTTCAGGGTTTAATAGATGTGTTCCACCTTAGGTATAAAACAGGGCTTGGCACAATTGTCACAGCATCACAGTCATGAGGAGGCTGGAAAAGACCTGAAAGATCATCCAGTCCAACCTAAAACCAACCAAGAAAACCTAACATCTGACATCTAGATCATGTCACTCAGCACTTCATCCAGACTAACCTTGAACACTTCCAGGGATGGCGACTCGACCACCTCCATGGGCACTGGATCACTCCTTCAGTTAAAAACCTTTTCTTAATGTCAAATCTAAACCTCCCCTGATGGAGCTTAAGTCTGTGACCCCTTGTCCTGTCTCCAGTGTCCAGGGAGCAAAGACCAACCCCTGCCTGACTCCAACCACCTTTCAGGTNNCTGGGCACATTGCTGACTCATGCTAAGTTTACTGTCCACCAGTCCCCCCAAGTCTCTTTCTATCTGAGTACTCTCTAAGAACTCGATTCCCAGCCTAGAGTTTCACCTGGGGTTGTTATAGCCAAAATGCACATTACCTTTCCAGGTCAGAGTTTGTGAACTCGTGCAGCTAAAGTGTTTTAGTTTTCTAAGCAGCAAAGTGAGCAGCTCAAAAAAAGAAACCAAGCAGTATTAACCCTTCCACATGTTCCAGCAGCTTCCAAATGTTAACGTTACCTTTGTTTGAAATACTAAAAAACTGCCTAATACCACAGGAACACTGACTAGGAAAATGCAACCATTACAGACCCAGTTGGGAAATGTTAAGGTTTTGGGGGTGAGGGCGGTGTCTTTTTCTGTCTTGTCTAGCTCTGTTTCCCAAAATGCATTATGCATTTCATCCCACTCAGTGCACGCGGTAAGACTAAGAAAGACTGAAAGACTGTGAGAAAACAGCGTACGCAAGGCAGATTGAAGAAAGGAGGAGTCCTTGTTCTTCATCTGGCAAGAAGGAAGCTCCTCAAAGGCCCTGGAAGAGGGGGCTGGCCCAGGAGCAACTCACTAGGTGAAGTACAGCTGCCTGGGAGGTGTCTGATGTGTGAGATGAGCCATCATCAGTTCTCGAGATGGCACATTATTATCCAGCATCTATCACGTAGCAAAGCAACCTGACAACGCTCTTCCTTTTGTACACAGCTCTAACCTGCTGGAGAAGTTCCACCTCTCCGCTAGGCTAACTCTTCTTTATCACAAATCAGACTCCAATGCTCTTCCTCTGCTTCTTCACAGCTTCTTTTTAGAGGCTCTCAGCTTGATCTCAGGCAGACGTTTTACTTTGTGTGCATGGACAATGAGGACAAACGTGAAGACAATTCAAAGTGTGAGCAGCAATAGGGTTGTGCGCTTGACTGAGTGCTCACTCACGAGCAGCACAGCTGCCCAAGCTGGCCTTAGGTCTTCTTGAGGAACAATCTTTAAGTACATTATTATTATTTGCATCTAATTGTCCACTGGGAAGAAAAAGTGTATATTCTTATCAGCATCACTTTTCCAGATCCTTGGGGAAAATAACCAGTTCAGCTTCTATTTTTAAAAGTGCTATGATTTAAATACAAGAAGACAGCAAGTAGAAATCAAACAACTAATCAGTGACTTTTATTTCTAACTAATATTCCCCTTCCCTCACATTCTTCCTCATGACTTTTGCTCAGAGGCGCATTCTTTCATCAGAAATAGGACACTGGTTATCACAGGGTTTGGGTGGACACTCTTCCTGACTGTAATATGTAGAGCAGAATTAGATGTGTTAGCCTGAGTTTCAGTAGTCCAGGGAGCCTTAGGTGTGCCACTTTAGTGACTACATGGGTAGAAGCAATGAGTCAGAAGCCCATGAGCTGCTATTTTCCACCAGTAAAGGCTGTGATATATAACCTGATCAGTATTTTCCAAGGGACTGATTCTGTAGATCTTGGAGTGATCTACAGGCTAATTTTGACTGAAGTTTGGCTGTCAGCAGCAATGCAACAAATTCCAACCTAAGTCATGCTATGATTTCATCTCAGTGCTATGCTGAAGTTACATGAAAGTCATCTTCTCCCCACACATCACTTGGTCTCACACAGTTTAGTGCTTCACAGCTTTGTCAACAAAGCTTAATGCTTGCCTAGCGTGACGTTACCAGCCCAGTAACTCTACAGCTTAAATGGTGCATCTCTCTCCTCCTGGAGAGCATGCCCCATGCTGTCCCACCTGAGGGAGTTCCTACAGCTGGAATGAAATGAGTGCTGAGAAGACAGATTTTTCCAAAGTGTGAAACTTAGAAAAAAGAATGAGAACAACTACAGTGTAGCTGAGGTGCTGTGAACACTGGTGGAGCACTGGATGAGGGTGTTACTACTGTTCCTGTGCTGAAAGGAAGAACAGATGGAGGGGTTGTGTGAGTGAAGCTCATTCCTCAGTGTCAGATAAAAATAATGATTTCTACAGCTAATACACAGTGGCACAGCATTCGAGAGCTAAAGATCAGGCACTGGCTATTGTTTTGGTTTATTACAGTGACAACTATTTACCCCAAATCTGACTGAGCTTCTTTTGAGGAGCGATGTTTTGTCTTGCTTTCTGCAACAGTAAGGAAACCAACAAAAATACCCAACCCATATAGTGACTTCAGGCTGGCAACTCATGATCCACCCTCCAAGAGTGATTTGACTTTTCCTCCTTGCATTCCTCTGCTAAATGGCGGCAGTGAGGAACAACTGAAACTTTCTCAGTACTCAAAGAGAGAAATTCAATACATAGGTCTTGTGTGCTACTGGAGACGAAGGAAGGAAGAAGATATTTAGAAAAGCTTCCAGTTCCCTGCCATAGTGCTGCGAATTGTTGCACAAGCGTTTTAGTTCCTGCTGCTATCAAGCAGTCTCTCTTGCCTCAAAACTGTCCTAAAACTTCATCCTTGTGGATGAAGTGCTGAGTGGCATGATCTAGATGTCAGATGTTAGGTTTACTTGGTTGGTTTTAGGTTGGACAGGATGATCTTTAAGGTCTTTTCCAGCCTCATCATGACTGTGGTACTGTGATACTGTGACAGATCACCCTGCACTTATTATCCTTATTAGAGATGATAATCTGGATAGAAGGCAAACCCCACAGTGAGAAACAGGCATTCAGAATTCTTTTCTTTGTAGCTGAAAGCAGAGCAGCAGCTACTGCAAGGAAAGAGAGATTTTCAACAGCTTGCTATATTCCACTGATGTGCTAGCACCCTGATCTGATTCTGTTCTTGTTGATCAACATTTTCTCAACAGTGAACCTCTGATTATTTACCACAGCACACTCACACCAGCATGACTGTCTCATGACTGTCTCTTTTGACGCTGCAGTCACGCAGTAACTGTTTGCCGTCCGTTGTGAATATAAAACCAGCCTTACTCCAGTATATATCTGTGGATGCTAGCTCATCAGCAGCTAATTGTGCATGTGATTCTGATCTCCAGACACATGGAGGCATGCAAGGCTCTGTAATGAGTTAATGTAATCAGTTAGAGTGCTCAGAGAATAAAGCAAGACAGATACTGTTGTTGAGAAGTTTCCATTAGAGCTGTAAGAGGTAAGGAGAAGAAGAAAAAGCTACTGTTTTGCTTCAGAATTAGCACTTTTCAAATGGAGGCCTCTATCTATTTCAAAGTCAGCTCAAAGCAGACTTTGGCAATGAAGTCCTGGTCTTGAGGACAGCAATAAATACTTTTCCCTTCTGATTTCAGAGAGGTTTCATGTCTTGCCTGATATCTTTCCCCTACAGAGGCAGACTGATTCCTTGTTTAAGAACTTCAGGTTAGATGAATGAGACCAAGAATCATGTATTACTGAGGCAAAATGTGAATATGTTTAAGTGTTATATTCAACCTGTCCCTTGTCTAGGCTCTGCAATGATGCAATGCTGCTGTTCTTAAATAGTAAAGGCAGGCGTCAGCATACACTGGTCAAGAAAGGATAAAGGGCATTTATTTGCTTTTTAATAGTGTAATGGACATAAGAGAGGAAATTGAGAACAACCTCTCTACAAAAGAGAAGGTGTATTTATAAATTCTGAGTATTGTCCAAGATTCATACTGCAAAACACTTATAAAGCTTCCCTATCTGCCATTAGCAAACTCTAGAGTCAGAATTGTCAACACATAAACATCAGGAAGTTCATTTCTGTGTACTGAAAAGGTCGTTTATAGGAAAGGGGGATCTGAATTGGATCTAGGCATTTCAGAAGTGTTAGAATTAGCCTTGATCCTCACGAGACAAAATTCATTATCAATGTTGACATGTAGCTGAACTGGAAATGCAACAGAAAGGATGTACAATTACTGTAATTACAATGGGCATTTGCTCCCAGGGGGATCTGTCAAGCAAATAGTATTTGCAAGTGTTCTTCTCCTTCATATTATTTTCAAGGCCATAAAATCCCTTCCTCTTCTTGTCCCTCTTTCCCTTCTCCCCCACACACCCCCAAAAATATTTGAGTATTCTTCTTGTAAATAGTCAATACCTTTGGCAACTAACTGTAGCATACAAATGACTATCCAGTGTGTCCTCAGAACTCATGCAGTTTCAATAAGCAAACAGTTCTGTGCTCTTCCTATGTACTGTTATTGCAAACACTTCCACCTCAAACTCCAGTAATATGATCTGGCAAAGCCTTGAATATCCTTCCCGTCAAAACGCACCTGTAGGACTGGTAGTCGCGGCAGCTGTCTTACCTGTTTGTTCATAAGTATGTAGATAATGGGATTGCAAACAGTGCTGCTTTTTGCTAGGATGGAAGGTATGACACTTGCAACTGGTGTCACCACACCTGGCTTACCAAATGTTGCAAGTAGTGCTATAATTCCATAGGGGATCCAGCACACGAGATAACAGATGACTGTAGTGATCACCATGAACAGCACACGGTATTCTCTTTTGCGGGCAGCATTCTTGTGGATTTTTCCAACCTAGAAGAAGGTGAAAAAAGATAGCAGTTAAGAAGCTGAGACACTGATTAATGACATGGAACGATTAGTCTTAGACCAGCAGTAATAATCAACATTGTAGTTGCAGAAGCAAAACAAATGCAAACCCAAATGTGAGCAAATGCAGTGGGAAGATTTTGATGTCTCCACCAGGCACTAGAGGAAACCTGACAGACATTGTGCTTCCCATACAGTAGCTTATTGAGATGGCCACTAAGGTTGATTCAAAAGCCCATGGAAGTCAGCACAAGATAGGGTAGGGTATAGATCATGTTTGAGCACTTAGACTATTTTACAGAGATTATTAGAAAGATTATTGCAGCCTTTCAATACTTACAGGAGACTTTAAGAAACACAAGGGAAATCTTCTTAGCAAAGCCTGTTGTGAGAGAGCAAGGGGTAGTGGTTTTAAATTAAAAGAGGGTAGAAGTAAGAAATTTTTTACAATGAGGGTGATGAAACACTGGCACAGGTTGACCAGAGAAATGAATGATCCCCCCCATCCCTGGAAATGTACAAGGTCAGGGTGGATGGAGTTCTGAGCAACCCTATCTAGCTCAAGACATCTCTGTTCACTGCAGGGGCATTGCACTAGGTGACATTTGAATGTCTTTTCCATCCCAGAACTGTCTATGAATTATCCCAGAATAGCAAAGCTGGTCTCTCTAAGTGTCTTTGCAGCCAACAAAAAGAAAAGCAAACTCTGCAAGGAAGCTAACTTCGGGGCTGGAAACGCAGCATGCTGGTCTCCTGAGCTTATGTTTATCTCCTCAGCTATCCCCCAGCATGTGTTTAGCAAACCTCGATGTGTCAGGAAGGTTTAAACAATATTCATTGAGTCTTGTGCTCAGCCAAATGTAATTTATGTCCACTTTAAGGTCTTTTTGCATTCTGAATACTGTACATGAGAGTAAACTGCACCCAAGGGAACAAAGCCCCTGTAAAGCTGCAAACATCAATAAGCAAAAAGGCAGATCCGTGGAATGGAGTGCATCCAGATTTGATCTAGCCAACAAACCCCAGTTTTTAATGAACGGGTTTGAGCTGATGCAGAATTCTGTGAATTAGTTGAACACAGTTAAAGGCAGAAGTCAGCAATCATCTAGAGTCAAATGTCATCTCCTGTTCTGGCATGATCATGCAGTGCAGGTAGAGTTTTGCCCTAGATGGGTGCTTTTGCAAAACATATGTGCTTCTGAATTGTCAATAAAAACTACATAGTAATGTGTAAGTATATAGGGAAGGCAAAATAATACAGTGGTGTTGTTTTAGTTAGTTATGTTTCTAGCCTTCTAGAGTAGATAGCTCAATTTAGAGTAAATAAAACACACAAATAATGAGTCTTCTAATGATTTTCTGCAAAAAGGCAATTACAAAATAAAATCTATTCTTTCTGAAAACACTGGGGACTATTCTTTATTTAATTTTTTCAAGAAAGGAACTTGTTTATTTCATAATAACTTTAGCTTGAAAAAATGATTAATAATAGATAGTGGTCCAATCCTGAATTGCTTATTTGAACTAAATTTTTCATGACTAATGGGAATTCTCTGACTCAAGAATCCAAGATTCCATATTAGCTTTACCTACTTTACAAGTGTAATATTAACTAAGGCATGCGAAGCCCCAGCTAGTCATGACATTCACATCTAAAGATCTTCACTAAGAACAGAGGTATCAATCAGCACATTTTTCTGTGTTTAGATATCTTCAAGAGTTTGCAGTCTTTACAAATAAAACATAGATCACAAATATGGGGAGTATGTGTGAAAGTGAAGTGGCTATAGGTGTAATTTTTTGTATGTATCCTTCCATTTTCCCATCTTCAGCCTGCTCCCTTGGGAAGGGAAGTGTGCATTGCCACTGTGTCTGTTAATATGCTACTAAATCTGTCTCTGTTGGTCCCAACATCTTCCTTGTAAATTTGATTGAGGCTGTGTGACTTGTGAGATGGACAGAGGTGATTGATACTGAATTCCTCGCATGCTCCCATTAAAAAGAAACATGCAATGTGAAATGAACTCAAATTGGACACCATAAAATCCTCACGACTGTATTCCGGTTTGATTTTGTATGTTTTTCCTCTCATCTTTCTCTTCTGACAATTAAAAAGGAAAACTCCCTGACCACTCTTCAGCTGCTCCTGAAATAGGGCCCTCTCACTGTATCCCTTTACCTACTAAGGGTGACCTTCTGCTGCAGTCTTCTATAATTGAGTTTAAAAACTCATTTGTCATGAGACAAACTCATTGGAAAGCAAACTTAGTGATCATGCTCACATAGTCCTTCATGTTGACGCCAACACAGCCTGATTTTTATGTGCCTCATGTAATCCTGTAATCTGATATACTTACAGTCTAGATCCTTGAAATGAGCAAATTAAAACTTTATGGATTTTTCAAAGTTCTTTCCCATAAGTACATTTCTACTTCTACTGTTGCAGACAAAAGATTGTAAGTACAGAACTGTAGTGAGAAACGCAAGTAATGGACTACGAGCGAGGAAGGATCATAAAGTATGGTTCTAAATCCAAGGTGACCTGGATGTCACAGTTTTTTAGAGGGATCAAAGAGGGTAAAATGAGGACAAGAATCATAAAATGAGTTCAGAAATGATCTCTCATCATCCTTTACAAAGCACCTCAAATGTACTTGATGCCTCTCCTTCTATTCAGTATCCAGAGTTGCTGTAGCTGTTAACTGTGTTTTATGCTCAAGTAATTTATCAGCTTTCTCAGTGTCAATAATGCCACTTTCTGTTGGTGTTCTGTCTTCCAGTAAAGTGCAGGATACATGAGATGACAGATGCTTGCAGAACAGAAAGCACAGGAGGAAGCTGTGAATGCACCATCCTTGTAACTGCTCAAGGCCAGGTTGGATGTGGCATCTAGTGAGAGATGTTCCTGCCCAGGGCAGAAGCAGGGGAAGTAGATGATTTTTGAGGTCCCTTCCAATTCAAACCATATGACTCTGTGACTCGATGAATCATATGGCATGATGCCTCTGAGCAAGCTGCTAAGCTGATCTGTGACTGTTCCTCCTCTAGCCTTGTGCTCTCGGGAAACAGCTGAGCCATCTGATCTTGTTTGCTACACTCCTGTCTCTTCAAGCCACTTCAGCCCAAATATGCCTGTTTGGATAGCAGTGTAGGCAGGAAGCAGTGTAACAGTGTGGTGGTGGTAACACCCTGGTACATTGTGGGACACATTAGCAGTACAAGAAATGCCCAAGGACTTCAAGAATTGTTGTACTACTTGGTAGGAAGTGCCCCCATAGTCATGTTTATTAAACCATATACTATGTTTATCTACATACTCTTGGTTTCATTGCTTTTGCAGCTTTGCAGCCTATCTTTTAGCCTATCTTTTAAAACTCTTTTTTTATTGGTGCTGTAATGCCTCCAGAAAAATATATGTCAAGTTGATGTATCCTACATAAAGAATAAATGTTTGCAGGTGAAAAAGCTGTAGGCAATTTAGCATTAACATTATTACATTTCTTATTTTAAAACTATTTGACAGTTGCTGGACTGCATTTTCAGTAGTCAAATAGAAGTGCCTCCCAGAAGTGCCTGGTGTCAGGACAACAGGCTGATTGAAGAGCATCAGACAGTCATGAGAAAAAAGGCAGAATCAAATAATATTCTATAATAGCCAATCTTGTAAAGTCCATTTTTCATGTGAACAAATATGCATTTAAAATATACAGTTTATCTAACCTGCATCTTTAATATAGCACCAGAAATACTGGCCTTTGGATCAAAAAGTATTGATTTAGAATGTCTGGAAAACTCATGTATGTGCTGTAAACTCAGCTGTTTTCTCTGGGACAAAGATGAGCTCTTGCTGAAGTTGGTAATCTAAATATAGGCAAAGCACTATATCCAAAGAAAAGAAGCAATTTGGAGTTTGAGGGGGTTTTTTTAATGAGAAAATGGTGTGTCTCTCCTACTTTCATTCTGAGAAGTAGCAGAAGTGTTTTGGTTTTTCAGAACTCAGGGGTGCTGTCTCATCTCATGCACAAAGTGCAAGATTTGCACAATTAGGTCTCAGCTGTGTTTGCCCTGTAGCCCAGCTACATCTAGGTTACATACCCAGTACTCCTTTTTCCACTCAATCTGACATGCAAGGCACCACTAATTAGATGACTACGGCACTATGCTGAGCAGGCACATTACATGCGACAGGCCACAAAGGTCAAGAAGACATGGCAGAGTCACGTGAGCAGGATGGCAGCAGTAGGAGTGTCCTCCGAAGGGACGCAAAGGTCACGTTACTTGGTTTATCTCAAAAGCTGCATTCCCTCTCAGCTGATAAGATGTGGCAGATACATCACTCACCAAGGGATGGGCTGCAATAATATTTCATGCACTGCAAAGGAGGAAATTTGGAACAGAAAATTTCAACAGCACTGATCGAAGTCTGGAGAGGCCATAAACAAATGAAAAGGGGAGATTACAGTAGGAAATGGAGGGTGTTAGTAAAAAAAACTGGTGCAAACAGCTTTCGCTGTTAACTCTGGAGCTTGTTAGGTTGGACAATCAAGAGAAAGGACCCTAAATATCTGCCATGGCAGGTCTTCTGCCAGGAATCTCAGAGAACAACCTCTGACTCTGCACAGGCAAACGTGGGCCTGACAATACAACCTGTGGAAAAAACATGATCTCAGGAAGCTTGGTTTCCTGTAAAGAGAACCAGTCTTGTCTGCAAGAAAAGAACAGCTAGCCAGCACCTCCCAAACTATTCCACAGTGGAATGGAAAGAATAATAACAAGGCTATGGATCATGCGAAATTACTTAGAGTCAGGTTCTGGTTACCCAATTTGGGCATGCAGAGGTCTGTTCAGTCCTCACTGCTGCCCGTCAGTCAGTCAATCTAGTCAGCCTGACACTTGGAGAAGCAGCTAAACAGTGGAGCTTTCCAACCCAGACAGAAGAGTGCAGCACCCTCCTGCCTTCCATTACAGATTTACTGCTTTTAGTATTTTTCTTAGCTACCACATGACTCCGTATGGGAGGAGAGTCCTGGGCAGTGCTCTGCCCAAGGAGACACACTGCCTCCTCCTGTGCTCCACAGCCAAATGCCTGACCTTACTGTAGCCCCAGCCCAACTCAATCTGGATTTAGCTGGTCACGAGCTGTGGGACCAAGGGAGCACTGCTGGCACTTCACCTGCTCAGAAGAAAGCACAGGCATCAGGAAAGACATGAGAGATGGTTTTACTCAGAGGCTGTTGCTGAATCTTGCAGGCAGCTGCAAGGCTTATGGTGCCAAAGGCACATACCCAGATCACTCCTGTCAGGCACTAACATACCCAATTGTGCATACTCCCCTCTCCCGTAGACAAACTGGCATTCTTTTTTATATATATCTAGAGCAAAAGATTTGGCTAAAGGTAGTTATTAAGAGGGGAAAGCTTCATTGATGAAGATATAACCTGATTGCTTTCACTGAAATTCTCCTGTATTTTCTTTTTTGCATTCACTCCAGTCTCATCTTGTTATTTAATGCTGCTATACGCTTTCTTTCATAAAGCATTTTCTTTATAGTTTCAGCTGTGGAAAACTTGAAAGGTTATGAAGGACATATGACATTGCATCCATCTAACCACTAGATGGAGAGGCTCTACAGAAAGAATCCAGCATTCAAAGGCTTTTCAAGTAGGAGCCATGTCCTAGCACCTTAAAAATCAGGGGGGCTGGGCTGTTCATGCATTTTGCCCTTCAGGTCAGTTTCTGCGATTATTTATTACAATGGAAAATAACATCAATTATTATCCTCTGTGCATCTAAATAGTGGATGCTGTAACTAGAGTTCACCTCATCCACTCTAAAGAAGCAATAAGCAGAGTGCGAAGTGCTTTTTTGTCACAGTGGATGCGCTATTCCTTGATCTGTCTTTGTGCATTTTACAGTGAGATAACCAATTTTTCTCCACTACTTCAGAGCCACACAGTAAAAAGAAAGCTATTTATGAGCAGCAGTGTTTGTTGCCAGACTCTTTAAGTGTCAGTTACAAGGGCTTGTTTTGACATGATCAAATATTCAACAGTAGTACTGAAACCAGAGACAGATGAAATATTCATAATCATCTGAGGGAAGTCTGCCAAAATTTGAACATGTGGTCTATTGCAGCTTCTTGGAATGAACATAAGAGAGATAGACTTCTTAATGCAAAAGCTGCAGTAGAGGAAAATTACGGAAAAAAATCATTCTTCTTTCATAAATTGGTCAAGTAAGAGAGTTTTCTCTCATATTTTTCTAACAAAAGAAAATTAGAAAAGCTCTCCGTTTATTGGTATGAATAACTCTCTACCAAACCCAGCGGTGTCTCAAACTAAGCAGTGATTCTAATGCCAGTTATGAGGAGCTTTCTCCTCTCACATCTCTATAAATTCTGTCATTAAGCAAAAACAAGGAAAAAAGGAAAGAATCCCAAAGCACTTTGAAGCATGAAAGCTCTAAAAGCTGTGGGAAACAGAAACTCCAAGTAATCTGCTTTTCAGTGTAAGTTATCCCAGAACTGACACTTTATGGATTAATATGAGATGAAATACTTTGTTGTTTAAGACACACAATCATGAGATAAGGGAGCTCACTGATTTAAAAAGAAATGCCTTCTTTATCAGCATTCAGGTGGCTCAATTCAAAATAAAAGTAAACACTGAAGAGATGTAGTGTCTCTGGAAAGAGGGAGTAAACAGAAACATCTGCTTTGGGTCATCTTAGAATCCAATGGGCCCTGACTTACAAAGCATTTGCACTTCTATATTCACTGCCTGAACTGAGATTGAAGTATGCACATGAACACTTTGCTCAGTTGGGACTACTTAATGAGTTAATAGGAAGAAATACAGGAGGAAGTCATAAAACCTCACAAGAGCCTTTATAGTTAATTATTTTACGTCACTATTAAGTTTAGCAATTGAAGTGCACAGGAAGGATACTCTGGCTTCATTGGGAATGTTTATTATTAAGATGGGAATAGTCATATTATTGGCTCAAGGTGTAGTAAAGCTGTGCTTTAAATGCCAAACTTACAGTTCTGGACACTTGGCTGTGAAGCATAGCTGCTATTACTGCTAATATCAGTGAAATTTTATTGATGACTTCAGGAACACTATAATCCTCTTAGTTGCATGAGTTCTTTCACTGCACTGGCTAAATGGGCATTAGCAGCAATTTGAATTACACAATGAACCCATTCATGTGCACTGAACAAGCAGATGATGGTGTCACTTCCATCATATACAACTCATGCTTTATTCTGACCTTCTTTCCTCACTGTGAATTTTCTAGCATCAGTGTGCAGGAGAAAATTAAAGGTGTATTATGCATTTATCATTTGCTTTGCATTAACACTTTTGGTTTTAGAAAGAGAAGTACATTAGATACACGTATCTTCCACGAGTGGGGGCTCTTTCTTTTTCCTTATTGCTATGGGTGTACCTAGCAAGGACAATGAACACAAAAACATGACATGGCATGACACAGTACAATTCCAGTGTAAGATCTGAGTGATTAATCAGCCCAGCCTCCCTGTGAGTCAGCTCAGCACTGGGCTAACATAAGCACCAGAAGTCTGTAACTGCCCTGCATTTCACCAACCTAGAGTATCGTAGTAATGATGAGGCTGAAAAAGACCTTAAAGATCATCCAGTCCAACCTAAAACCACCAAGTAACCCTAATATCTGACATCTGACATCTAGCTCATGCCACTCAGCACTTCATCCAGCCTAACCTTAAACACCTCCAGAGATGGTGACCCAGCCACCTCCGTGGGCAGCCCGTTGCAAAAACTGATCACTCTCTCAGTGAAAAACCTTTTCCTAATGTCAAGTCTGAACCTCCTCTGATGGAGCTTGAGACTGAGACCCCTTGTCCTGTCTCCAGTGTCCAGAGAGAAAAGACCGACCCCCGCCTGACTCCAACCCCCTTTTAGGTAGTTATAGACAGCAGTAAGGTCACCCCTGAGTCTCCTCTTCTCCAGGACCCAGCTCCATCAGCCTCTCCTCGTAGGGCTGACCTTCCAGGCCCTTTGCCATTCTAGTTGCCCTTCTCTGGACTTGTTCCAGCCCCTCGACATCCTTCCTAACCTGAGGGGCCCAGAATTGACCACAATACTCCAGGTGCGGTCTAACCAGTGCCAAATACAGGGGGAGGATGACCTCCCTCTCCCTGCTGGCCACACCATTCCTAATCCAGGCCAGGATGCCATTAGCCCTCTTGGCTGCCTGGGCACATTGCTGACTCATGCTAAGTTTACTGTCCACCAATACCATACTCTTCCTACCTGAGTACTCTCCTGAGTACAGGCAAAGCATGTACCCCTACAGCAGCTGGGACAGACAGGCCCAAACAGCTGGATCTGCTACTTCTGGCAAGAGCACTATAGGGTCAGGATAAGTGTTCCGCCTCCAGCATGTTATAAGGAACCCACACCAACTAGGTCTTGCAAAAGCACTAACTGATTCACAGAAAGAGTGGTGAGACATTGTAACAGGCTGCCCAGGGAGGCAGTGGAGGCACCATCCCTAGAAATGTTGAAAACTGGGCAGGCATGGTGTTTCAGGAGATGCTTTAGTGGTTAGGGGTTGTAGGGCAGACAGTTGGACTTGCTGCTCTTGAAAGTGTTTTCCAATTTTGATGATTCTATGATTGCACGGTTGAAAGTTATGACAGCAACAAGCAACAAGCAACACAATTCAGAGAAGTTAAAAAACCTATGGCAAATAAAGAGAAGAAGTGCTTCTGAGGTCAAATAGAATGACTGTAACATTGAAAAGACACCAGCTGTGGCAGCTTATTTAAGGAGATAATATGATATGCACTGCTCAAAAATGTTATTTATATATATGTCCTTCAGTAAGCGTGGGACTGTGCCGAGCTGCTATCTCTGATATTAGCAGTGACACTTCTATGGTGCTTATTTGTTTGAAACAAATGAAAGATATGTTGAAAATATGGTATGTGGAAAATGGAAACTGAAAGGGCAGTGAAGTGTGTTTGCTATCTGGAAGACACAGTTTCTTGAAAAAAAAACTGGGGATGAAAGAACTATCAACTGTTATGTTGGATTTTATTTAAACTATAATTAATTTTATATCAAAAAGATGATGAAAAGAAGCTGTCTGCTATAAAATCTTAAGTTTGTTGGAGTTTCACATCTCTAACGTGACTTACCCTATTTTTCAGATTCCCTAGACAGTTTGGGAGCTTTTAAAAGATAGCAAGCCACTCCCTTGAAGCCAACAGGCCTAATTTTTCCCACCTGACAGCAATCACAAACTATATTAGTTGCTTGTATTTGATTGCTTGGCTAAGTCCAGTTCTAGTCTGCATGTTACTACTGGCCTTGAGTCGTATCAACTGACATTCTATCAATGGGCTCAGGAAGAACATGCTAGCCTGACTTACCCTAACACCAGATTACATCCTATAGATGATAAAGAAACTTCAAAGCTTTAAAGGCGAGATTCACTTCAACACTTAAACCATGTGCTACAAAGGGGTTGAGTCTTCTTTAATCAAAGAAGACACCTATTTGGCCTGAAAAAACATTGAGTCAAACCTGGTGCTGGGTCTGGGGGTTGTGAAAGGTGCAATGGCCCCTACACAGGGGTTAGCATTACAAGTTTAGAGCCCTGGAAGAACTGACTGTTGACAGGCCCTCTCTGATTTCATTCAAAGTAGCTGAAAGCCGGTCGCAGGCCATAGGTAGTGCTGCAGTTACCTGCATGTAGGTTTATCCACACCTTTTTCAGAGACAAGGAGGTTTTGGCATATATTCTGATGGCCAAAAGTCAGAATCCTTTCTGAACTGGTACTGAGCATGCAAAGTGCCACCATCAGACAACTATTATCAAGAACTACAAGGCTTGAGCAGATCCAGTGTCATACCCTTGAGTACAGAAGACTAATTTGGATTCATCTTTTGATGGCCAAGGTTATGCAAGCTGAAAACCAGAAACCTCACTCATAAAAGAGCAGGAAGAGGACACAGAGGCAGTTATTTTTATTCACATTGCACAGGACCCAGTAATCCTGAGATTTTATAAAAGTCTAAGTCCAGAAAGGGATAACATTGCCAAAACAAGGATTAAAAAGAGCAAAAGGGATTTGGTAGAAGACAGACACTGGACCGGCTCTGGGGAGTTAGTTAAGATTGATGGTATCCCATGTATCTATCCTTTCGCAGTAAATATATGAAGGGTGTAGGCTGCTAATCAAAGAACAGCACAGAGTATTTGAAAAAGGTATTTGAAAAAAACAGTAGGTTTTGATATACACTTGTGATAAATGGGATGTTTTTTCAGCAAATGCAAGACAGACTCTTGAAGTAGGTTCAGCAACTGCTGAATGAAGTCAGGACTGAGAATGACCATATACCTGTGTTCATCTATGGGAGTGAAACTGAGGAATTCCACCTTGCAGAGTGAAAAGTGCAAGGTCTGAAAGATACACTTCAATAACAGAATAAAAATGTGGCTATCTTTGCAAAGATCAGGTGTATGAATATTACTACATGAGTTGACATTTAGTGACACGATTTGCTATTATAAAAGTGGAAGGTGCTGAGATCACTTTCAGAAAATCAGGTGTTGTGTGTTGGTCCTTTTGGTTGGTGCTTGCATTCTTAAGCACACCAGCCAGCCCTTATGTACAATTTATCAGGCAACGAGGCAATTCTGGGGAAAAGGAAAGATTTTATTGGATCCACGCCCAACAGAAAGAAAGGAAAAACCCCAATCAAGTGAACAAACAGATAGAAACCGTATCACAGCACCATTACACACATTCTGACAAGATGGGAGAGAACTACACAGCAGTCTTTGGCTTCAGACAAGAGCCCCTGGGGAAGGAGCATACGATGCAGACAAATGGATGAATGAGACCACCCCTGGGGCAGAGGCTCCCGCCTGGGCTCTGCCAAGTGCAGCCGTAGCTCCAAACTATCCACACTTGTTCTCTTCTCACTTTCNACAGAAAGAAAGGAAAAACCCCAATCAAGTGAACAAACAGATAGAAACCGTATCACAGCACCATTACACACATTCTGACAAGATGGGAGAGAACTACACAGCAGTCTTTGGCTTCAGACAAGAGCCCCTGGGGAAGGAGCATACGATGCAGACAAATGGATGAATGAGACCACCCCTGGGGCAGAGGCTCCCGCCTGGGCTCTGCCAAGTGCAGCCGTAGCTCCAAACTATCCACACTTGTTCTCTTCTCACTTTCAGTGAGGTCCTCAGGGCACCATGTGACATGGCCTGCAGACAGGCTGGGACAGGTGAGCTTATCTTCAGATGGCAGCGGGCATTTGGGTGCAACGGTGTACACTTCACACTCAGTCTACCAGCAAGCTGCCAAAGGTTTAAGAATCACAAGTCTCTTTGGCTTCCTTAGCACACAGCATCCAGACAAGCGACAAATGCCCCTTAGGCCTCTTTCTCCCTCTNCCTGGGGAAGGAGCATACGATGCAGACAAATGGATGAATGAGACCACCCCTGGGGCAGAGGCTCCCGCCTGGGCTCTGCCAAGTGCAGCCGTAGCTCCAAACTATCCACACTTGTTCTCTTCTCACTTTCAGTGAGGTCCTCAGGGCACCATGTGACATGGCCTGCAGACAGGCTGGGACAGGTGAGCTTATCTTCAGATGGCAGCGGGCATTTGGGTGCAACGGTGTACACTTCACACTCAGTCTACCAGCAAGCTGCCAAAGGTTTAAGAATCACAAGTCCCTTTGGCTTCCTTAGCACACAGTATCCAGACAAGCGACAAATGCCCCTTAGGCCTCTTTTTCCCTCTTACTCCTGGATGATACTTTTTTCCTGAGAGAGACTGCCAATGTCCAGATTCTCGTGTTGAGGAAAATACTGCCCTGGCTTGCTTTCCTAGAGGCAGGCAACCTTAACAGAAAACCTGGATTAAATGCCAACAGGTGTTTTGCTTCAGGAAGGAAACTGTTGAAGCAGCAGCACAGTATAAAAGACTTGCTTGCAGAGGCCCCCCCAGAGGATATAGAGTTATGCTGCCTCTCTCAATATGATTCTCCCTCTCTGCAGACAGGCTGCTGCAGATAATGGACCTCACCTGGGTAATGGCATGGACTGCAACTTTAATGGATAGTAGAGTCTGATGGGTTTGACATTTGTTATGGACTCATTACTTTGGGGTTTTCTTTCAGGATATTTCTGGTCAGAGGTAGTTTCCTTTGACTCTACGCTGATAAGTTATTTAATGAATTATGTAAACTTATCCTTATGCTATGCAGAATCCAATAATAATAAACTGTGCTTCTGCTCATGGCCATGCTCCTTGGGCTGTCTGTGTTAGAGGCTTGTCACAACAGATGGAGCTGGCTACATGGCCATGCTGCAGGCAGAAGCAGCCCCTTCTGTGGAGTCTGGGGGCTCTCTTCTCCACAGCTACACCCATCGCTCACCACTTCTGATGTCTCTCGATTGGTTCACAGATGCTCCTCTGATGCTGGTATGACTGGCTTGGCATGATTTTGCCGCTCTGGTGCCATGGGCCAGCGGCAGCCAGCGGCCTCCACTGCTTCAGACAGCATGGACTGTGTCCACTGTGGGCTGCACCACCCATGTCAGTGGCAGCATACGTGACACTAGCTGAGGCTATACCTGGTGGTGTGGGCAGGCAGGCATGCACAGTGGCTCTGTTCCGCCACTCACCGAAGATGCTGTTGGGTCTGAAAAGACTTTCTCCTGGAAATCTCCCCCTAGATAAATAAAGGAGGCCCAGGTCATGTAACCAGGTTCCCTCCATCCATGGTCACAAGTCCACCCTTGTAACTGGAGGCTGAAACTGAGCTGTGAGCACGGGGCAGGCACTCCACGAGAGAACAGTATACACACCCTCTCAAGTTGTTTCCATGCAGAAAAACACAGTGCTAGAAACCCATAGTTTCAAACCATGACACCAAGCTGGTAATCTAGTTTAAGATTCCTCTTTTTGAAAAGTTTACCAGCAGATTATGGCTTTAATAGATTTATTTTTCCAATAACCAGCTTCTGAGTTTAGGTGATGGGGTTTTGTTTGTTTTAATAACTTCTGCAATGACTTTGACTGAACTAACATCCAGACATAACTACTTCTTGGTTGCTGTGTACTTTCTTGCAGAGACAACACCACACAGAATGTATATCTGAAAAATTGCTCATTGGTTGAACTCTTAAAACAGATTAACTAAGAATTGTAAAAATCCTTTCCAGGTTTCAAAGTCACTGGTTGGTGCTAAGCAATAAATCTATACTGGAACAGAAGTGCACACAAAAGGCCCACATCTAAATAAAAGTATTTTCAATCAACTGTGACAAAAGACTGAAACACTGATACAGCAAAAGCCGGAAACAACAGCCTGTGTGTTGTAATTCGCAAGGACAACAAACATAAGGGTCAGAATACATGTCAGCTCAGACAAGAAAAGGTGCATCTGGAATCAGAACACATTAAAACATTCCCCCTACCCTTCTCACTGAAGAAGGCAGTGTATGTATGAGTATATGCAAAAAATGTATATACAGCACACATTGTACATACTAGATATGGATTCATTACCAGTGTGTTAGCTGTCTCCCATTTCTCTCAGAGTGTGTGTGAAGGCATTGTGATACAGTTTCTGCTTTATCTTTTTGATTCTTTTACTTATTTGGGATTTTTTTCCTTTTCTTAGTGGTGATGGGTTCGATAAATTCTTTTTGTTTTAGCAAAGTTGTTTCGTGGCCTGTTCTTGTAACCATTCTCACTGAGAGCTGGTTACTGTGCTTGAATTGCATGCACCAACCCAAACCGATTTAGACCCTTGCTCTAAACCCATTACAGGTTGGAAGAGACCTCCTGGATCATCAAATCCAACCTATGACCTCACATCACCACATCAGCTACACCATGGCACTAAGTGCTACACCCAGACTTTCCTTAAACACCTTCAGGTATGGTGATTCCACCACTTCTCTGGGCAGTCCATTCTGAAGTTTGACCACCTATCCAACCTGATCCTCCCCAGCACAGCTTCAGACCATGCCCTCTCATCCTGTTGCTGGTTGTCTGGGAGAAAGCCCAACACCCACCTGACTATGACCTCCCTTCAGGTAGTTGTAGGGAGTGATAAGGTCCCCCTGATACATGTACAGATACAGTCACTACATATGATATATACACACCCACTATTTATTTTATTATTAACACACACATGCATAATTGTGTGAAAAGTCTTACACAGGAGTCATCTAATGTTGGAAAAGAAAACTATGCTACAAGTGAGACTCATTTTAAAAACCCAATACACTAAATACCAAGAATTCTTCTATATATAGGGTGTGAGTTTTAAAAAAAAACCTGTAGGATTATTGTTTTCCCTGAAAATGGAGCTTGAGTATTCCCTGAGATCCAATTTTACACACAGGTATAAAGTTTTTGTCTCTACCTTTTCACCAAGGTAGTGCATGTGCATGAGGACTTCAGCTTTGCTTTCCTCACAGTGAGTTAGATGCTAGAATCTCTCGTGCATCAGCTTGCTTTCAGCACATAACCACAATTACCCCTTTTCCTAGGAAGAGGTCAAGTTTTCCCAGCCTGTACTGAGGGATCCCTTTCTACTCTCTGAAAATTTCTGATATATAAGACCTAGACTGGATATGGGGAAGAAATGTTTTGCAATAAGGGTACTGAAACACTGTAATAGATTGCTCAGAGAGGCAGTGGAAGCCCCATCCCTTGAGACATTCAAGGTCAGGGTAGATGAAGGTCTAAGTAACTTGATCTAGTTGAAGCTGTCCCTGTTCACTACAGTGGCATTGGACTAGATAACATTTTAAGGTCCCCTTGAACCCAATGCATTCTACGACTCTAAGGTAAAACAATACATCATTAAGGACATGCCTTTGATGTGTAGCTATTTATATTTAAATAAGTCTGAAATACATGCTCAGATCTGCCTGTCAATTTGTATAGACTCTACACAGAATACAAATCCAAAGTGGTTTCAGGTCTCATCTCATTGGCATCTTTAGAAAAGCAGTAAATATGCAGAAACTGACTTGAAAGCATTCTCCTCTGTACTCCTGACAGAACTTTTCCATCAAATCATGATACACCTATCATGGCACAGGTGTATTCAGGAACAACCGTATGAAAGTGAGCAAAATCTGCAAGTCTTCAGCCCCTCTTCTCTCAGCAGGAACCTCAACAACCTTCTAATTTTAATCTCCACTCTACAACACATTGCCCTTTTTCCAACACAGAATGACAAGCAGGAAGGAGAAAATAATGAAAACTGCTCAGATTAATTAAATTTAAGCTCAGGTGTACACATTTCATTCCCCTTGGGAGACTACCCAGCACTGCATTGCATGTGAAGAATGAGGTCTCTCTAGCCCTCAGTTTGATATGTCAGAGAGGGTGAGCAAGGGGAAATTGGCTTACTGAGTCCTTTATAAGCATCCAGCCTGTGTGTTTAGAAATACTTATCTTAGCTCACAGAAAATGAAGATTAATTCCTTCTCTGTAGCTTGTATATTACAGACAGGCCTCCATAAATTATGCATCGTTTTAAGACTTCCAGTTAGGAAACTTAAACTGTCATAAAGTTTTACGTTTATTTTAGATTACTAAAAAGGCAAGATAAGAAGACCCAAGCTGTTACGTTAGGCTGACGTTGATACATTACTCTGTTAGGCGGTCTTTGACTGTACCACAGCCTGTGTGCTTGACTAAACACAAAATAGTTCAGAACTCAACAAGATGAAACCAAAGAGTCTGTTACCCTCTCCCTGCACCTCCTACCCATTACATGGGTGAGAAGTGTCTCCAGAACATGGTGTGTATGTGAATAGAGAATGGTGCCAGTGCCTGAAAGGAATACCTAAGCTGCAAGCACATGGACACCATGGTGAGGAAGTAACTTGGTCTTTCAGAGGGTTAGGGTTATGCAGTACACTACAAACATTGCTCAGTCTCTGGTTAGTTTACTATACTGGATGACAGAATTCCATGCAAAGAGAAGGCCCCAAAGCTGGTTGTTATTTATGAAGATGGTAGATGTATAACAAATACTGAAAAGTCGCTTTCAGTTCTTGATTTATTCTTTATTAAGAAGCTCCTATACTAGTAAAACAAATCTTCACAAAAAAAGACCCAAACCAATCTGTTCAGTAAACTACTAATTGTTCCTGCCTGGAGAGTTGAGAACTTGCACCTACAGTGGCCAGTCTAAATACTTGGAATAAGAGATAATCTGGATGATTTTTATATCTACCTAGAATAAAAAGTTATTAAAAAAATGAACAACAAACAATTTTTTTTTATTCCCTCAAAACACCTGTTCATACTGGAATTGAGACAATAATAATATTAGACCAAAGATTTCATAATACAAGGGGGAGACAATATAAAAAACTGTGGCAAACAGATAAGGGAAGAAGTAAGGAAAAGACATGATTAGATATGGAGGAATTAACAGCGGAGGAGGTTTGTTTCCCAAAGATGGTCACCTGGGCGTTTTCAACTCCCTTCTTTCTATAGCCAGTCCATTAACTCATAGTTGGGCTACAACAAACAAGAAGTTAGAGAGAATTTTTTTGGCCCCCTCAAAAACCAGACATATTTTAGAACTGGATTTTTAAGTATGTATCTGGTCAGAACTATAAACAACAACAACAACATCAAACAGGAGATGTTTTTTGTAGGGGTCAAAGCATTAAAATTTTCCAAATGCTTACACCTTGAAAGGATGGGCTTGCTGACATTCAGTTTCTACCCCACATACAACCCTGACAAAGTCTGTGGAAGCAATGGGTGAAATGTATGGAAATGTAGGGGTTTATTTTGTTTCAGTCATGCATCAATTTACGACATAAAGCAGAGCCATACAGATGTTTTCCCTGCAGAATCTGAAGCATCATTACAAAACAGAGCAGAGGAGTGTAACAAACCATAGATACATAATTTTTTCTAGTAAAATATAGCTGAATTCTAATTTTATCATTGGACATGGTTTTCCAATTCCAGATTCAGCCAAAACTTTGTCCTTTGTCTATCTTCTAAAGTTGGATATAATACTTGAAAAGAAAATATGTGTTCTACTGCAAAGAAACACTGAAATATGCATCACAAAGTAGAATACATATGCCATGGTGTTCTTTCACTAACTGAAAACAAATGCCAAGTCTGAGAGTCAGCTCTTTCTGCAAAACTTTGGTTTAAGCCTGTTGGTACATATTCACAAATCTGGCATTCTGAAAGTTTATTTTACTTGGTCAGGTGCACATTGAAAGAAATGACAGCTGGTTGAGGCAAAGGACTGAAATTCTCTGGTTTTCCACCATTTCATTTTCATTTTGCTACAATACAAACTATTTTGCTATATACTGTATTACTGTGCTATATACACCAAGGTTTGGTGTTCCACACCTCTGCTCACCTATCTCACTATAATAGCAAAGGTATTGTTTCCAAACTCATACATTGTTTGTGATTCACTACTGAAATTAGTGAATTAGTGAATCTGTCAAACTGTACAGATTCCCAACTTGTGTTTCTTCATTTTGTGTGACTTTTCCCATCTAAGCAAAACTGTACTCTTGCCTTGACCAGTCCTGATGCTCACTGAGTTTTAGACATAGATTACTACCACACCTGACATCTCCATGAAACAGGCACCTCACAGGGACTCCTTTAATACAGTTTTGCCTAGCTGATAAGAGCATGCAGTGTGTCAGGAATATGACTTCTATCACAACTGCAGGGTTTTTTAAATCCATTAGACCCAGTTACCTGTCAAAATAAAAATGAGTACAGCTTGTTTTGGCCAACTTCTGACCAACCTGTACTAATTGTCTCTAATTCATAATTAAAATTGTCCACAGCAAGCACAGGGCAGTGATCTGAGAAGGGGGTACCTACAGAATACCGCTGTATATAATTGATTTTGCAATGGGTTGCCATTGTCTTCATTGAAAGAAAGTTCACTGTGCTCACTCCAAGGCAGCTCAATGATTTCTATAGAAACCTGCATCATTTAGTAAGGAATGGCCCAGGTGGAGACCCACAGACTTTTCTAGGACAGAGCCAAGCATTTTTTGAAAGTGATAAGCTGCATTAACTTCAGCATATTTAGATAAATCCTTGTACGTTCTCTGCAGAAAAACACTCAGCAGCGACAATGCCAAAGCACAATTGCAAAGCACACTGACACTGAATTACAATGTTGATAGGAAAGAGAAATAAATAGGTGTTAAAAGTAAAATGTGCAAAAATTAATTAGTTGGAAAGCTCCGTTTGTTTCTCTCATTGCTTAATGTCTCCTTGGAAACGACTTCTGTAGCTCTGATTGCACTTTTTACCCTTTTTTGCACTTTTCTGTTTCTCCTATACATTTTTCAAATCGATGATGAGAGTTTCTTTAAATATTCAAACTTATATAATGAAATATGAACACTGTGAATGTTTCTCAGTCTATTCCCCAGTACTTACTAAAATCTTATTTATTCTTTTTCTGTAACAGAGAACTGATTTTTTCATGAAATTACTCAAAACGGACTCCACAATCTCTTTGAGGAGGGATGAGTGAGAGCCCTTCACCAGATATGTACGTATATGTGTGATACATGTATGCTACAGCTGCTTTTCACGTTTTATTTTCAAGGGATCTAACACAAGTCCAGTTAGCATCAACATACAAACTATTCTAGCATGGAGACATCAATAAGCCCAAGACCCTTCAAGTCACTATTTGTTAAATACAGATTTTGCAAACTCATTTTTGAGTAACACTTACATTTCTGAGTTTTGTGAGAGAAGAATTCTTCAGAGTGCAGTAAGTAAGTAGGGACAGCAGGATGACTCTGAGCCAGCAATGTGCTCTTGTGGCCAAGAGGGCCAACAACATCCTGGGGGGGATCAGAAGGGGAGTGGTTAGCAGATCAAAGGAGGTCGTTCTCTCCCTCTACTCTGCACTGGTGAGATTGCATCTGCAGTATTGTGTCCAGTTCTGGGCTTCTCAGTTCAAGAAGGACATGGAACTGCTGGAGGGTGTCCAGCGTAGAGCAACAAAGATGATAAAGGAAGTAGAACAGCTCCCTTATGAGGAAAGGCTGAGGAAGCTGGGTCTCTAGCTTGGAGGAGGCTGAGGGGGGACCTCATTCGTATCTATTAATATGTGAGGGGTGGGTGCCAGGAGGATGGAACCAGGCTCTTCTCAATGTCATCTGGTGACAGGACAAGGGGCAATGGGTACAAGCTGGAACAGAGGAGGTTCCATATAAATATCAGAAGGAACTTCTTTCCGGTGAGGGTACTGGAGCATTGGAACAGGGTTGATGAGTCTCCTTCTCTGCAGACGTTCCGGACCTGCCTGGATGTGTTCCTGTGCAACTTGGTCTAGGTGATCCTGCTGTGGCAGCAGGGTTGGACTGGACTAAAAGATCTTTTGAGGTCCTTTGTGATCCCTAATGATTCTAGGATTCTATGCTAATAAGACCCAGTATGAAGCCTCTCCAGTGTGGATTTTGTCTCCTCAGGGAGAGAAGGCTGAGGTAGCCTTATAAAATTCCACCATTCTTCTGGAAAGTCAGAAACTAATCAAGCAATGCCTCTATCTCCCTAAGGAAAGGTCAAGGTAAAAAAAAAACCACTGAATTAACAAGATGATTCAGGAGGCTGGAATTTTATTTCTTTTAACTTGACATTTAGACTGAATTAACATCCTGAGCTTACTCGGCAAGCAAAGGAGAGCTCAAAGCAAATCCATTAAGTTTTATATTGAGAAAATTCAAAACGTGCCAGGATGACATGACTAAGCACCTACTAAGCCTTGACCATCTTGGAGTATGGAAGCATGAGCAGAGCAGAAGAGTTTTTCACCACTGAATAGTGAAAAAAAATCATGCACAAAGGAAGCGCCCAGGGAAGTATGCAATTAACTAAAGGCCAGGGCCACATTGCCAAGCACTGTTACACATTTTCTTTATAAAGAGTTTAAAGATTGATGCAGAAAGGCCATGTGGAAACCATGTGAAAGTTCTTTCAACTTGACATTTAGACTGAATTAATATCCTGAACTTGCTCAGCAAGCAAGAGGGAGAAAACTATCAGGAAAGGGCTTTAGAGGCTTTTAGGGTGCACTTGCAAGTTGTACTAATAGAGAAACTAGAAAGCCGTATCTGTGTGAATGACTTGAGTGAACTTTCCCAGAGATAGCTGTTTTTAAAGACCCAGCTCCTGCTGAAAGTATCAGAGCAGAGTATTGCTGGTGTTTAACTAGGGGAAGCTACGATCAGAAACAAAGAGCATTGCTCATTCTATTTCTCTGCAAGACAATGGCTTGCATGCAGTGTTTAACAGACTTATAACCCATCTTTAAGTATGTTCAACTGGATTGCTAATAGGAATGTAAAAAGCATGTTTCACTGTTTGACAGGTAGGGAAAGCTCTATTCATCAATGGGATATTTCCTAGGGTGAAATTGGAGCACTCAGCTCACTCCCTCAAGAGCCTGTACACCAATGCACACAGCATGGGGAATAAGCAGGAGGAGTTAGAAATCTGTGCCCAGTCAGGTGATTATGATCTGGTGGCAACTACAGAGACCTGGTGGGACAGCTCGCATGACTGG
>VZRI01006596.1:22311-33022 GCA_013397515.1 Upupa epops | reverse complement strand
CTCTGGTGAGAGAATGCAGAGATGCAACTAGGAAAGCCAAGGCCTCCTTGGAATTAAACCTTGCAAGAGAGGTCACGGGTAAGAAAAAGAGTGTCTTTCTCCTTATGAGGAAAGGCTGAGGGAGCTGGGTCTCTTTAGCTTAGTGAAAGGAGGCTGAGGGGTGACCTCATTCGGTCCATGAATATGTGATGGGTGGGTATCAGGAGTATGTAGCCAGGCTCCTCTCAAGGTCTTCTGGTGATAGGACAAGGGAAATGGGTGCACACTGTAACAGAGGAGGTTCCGTATAAATATCAGAAGGAACTTCTTCCCAGTAAGGGTAACACAGCATTGGAACAGGCTGCCCAGGGGGGGTGTGGAGTCTCCTTTTCTGGAGACATTCAAGACCCGCCTGGATGTGTTCCTGTGCAACTTGGTCTAGGTGATCCTGCTGTGGCAGAGGGATTGGACTTGATGATGTTTCCAGACCCCTTCCAATCCCTAATGATTCTATTATTTGCTCAGTTTATTTTTTTGTTATAATTTTGGCCACAAAGTTTAATGTATTCATTTATTTTCTACTGTGCACATTGGTTTTATTCACATATTATTTAACCTTTAATAGTCCAGATATAAGTAGCACAATCTCAGCTAAATGGAAATGTCTCTTTCCACGTGTTTGGGACAGTTTCAGGTGAAGTGTTACATGTCAAGATAAAAGGGATGTTACTGCCTTCTGAAATGCTGCAACGTTGTGCCTCCTCTGCCTCGTATGTGACTAGAAACAAAACACTCCAGTATTACTGAGATCCCCCTAGTGAACATCCTACATACTTTTTATTATGTGAGAAGCTGGTTGGTTGACAGACCTCCCATGCGAATTTAGATTACCACTCTTAAGTACAGCAGGTCTGGAATATGCCCTAAAGGCAACTCTAGAACACATTCAGCTGTGGTTAATCTGACTGTTTAGCAGATGTCAGTTGTACTATTGAAAGTCAAACAATTGCCCATTCATAGTAAACTGAAACGATTCTACCTGAAGCCAGAGACATTGTTTGTAGTTTTAAGTTGCATACGGTAAGACATTTTTAAATGAAGTTCCACGGAAAAAAAATATGCTTACCAAACAACAAACAGGAGAGTGAAGACTGAAAACACCCAAATCTCAAAAACAAAGAGTGAATGTTCATTCTTTCTGCTTTCCTATCTTGTTATAACAACGGAAGAATGAATGAAGGTCACAAAGAGGACAGCAGTTAAGTTACAATGAAAACTGTACCAAGCAGAAAAACTGGAGAGTCAAGAGATTAAGCATCAATTCTCTTTACAAGACCTGAGACATAGGGCAATATGCTTTATGCATATTTCTCCATGGGAAAAATTGGCTACTTGAGATGATATATTTTTCTTTCCTAGCATTCACCTGTCCTAATACATACTGATACGCTCTATAAAGATTCTTGAGACTTTCATATTTAAGACCTCTATCAATAGGCAGATGAAGAGTCCATCAAGGGTTCATATGACAACTGCACTTCCACTATAGAAGAAAAACTCCAATAAAACATATGTCTGATAAGAAGAGATGTAACACTCAATACGGTGTCAACGATTGACATAATTCTCCTAAGGAGATTTGGACAGTCACTCCTTCAGTAAAGGAAGCTCACTGTAAAACTAAAGTGTCAAACTGCTAAGTGCCTGAACACTATCACTTTTCTTGCAGCAGAACCGGATGTTTTTAAGAGTTTTTTGCACTACTTAATTTTTAAAAAATCCTCAGAAGCCTCTCCACTATATCATTCACAAGACCTGTTCTCACTCTGCTGGAAGCTGCTGCCCTCTAGGATGCAGCATGTTTGCTCCAGACCTGCTTGGCCTGCACAAACTGCTCTGACAAAGCAGAAGCACCACTCCCTTCCTCCCCTGCCTTCCCATATCATGTCCCTGTCATATGTGCAGTGGGAAAAAGAGATTGAAAGCTCCAGTGTTTAATGCATCTGAGGTACACAAAGGTATTGAGTCCTGTAGGTTTGTGTTCTATTAAGGCTAGCAATTAAAGTCACTCAGAGTTTTGCCAATCTATTTTCATTGACTCAGATTACTACAATGCTGCATGAAATATATCTGTATTTAAAATATGATTTGCATTATTTCTGCCATTGTTTTTCACTTCTGACTGTGATCCTTCCTTTGCAGTCAACCCACTGAAATAAGCTCAGACAGGTGGACAGCAAGACACTTGTAAATGGAAGTATGACCTCAGTTTTAATCTACTACAGAACATAGAAGGTAATTTCCACTGACTACCCATGAGACAGAGCCAAGTAATGTGCAAAGCAGCAAGAATTAAGTAAAGGGGAAAACTTCCATAAAATATGCTGCCTGTTTATTTTAATAACAAAGGAAAAAATAAGAAGACCCAAAACAACCTCTAATCCTTGTAATTAGATTGGCTGTATGAAATCTATTATTTGCTCAGTTTATGATGAGAGCCTGGAATGCCCAGGGAGGTGGTTGGGGCCCGGTCCCTGGAGGTGTTTAAGGCCAGGCTGGATGAGGCTCCGGCCAGCCTGATCTAGGGTGGGGTGTCCCTGCCCAGGGCAGGGGGGTTGGAACTGGATGATCCTGTGGTCCCTTCCAACCCTGACCATTTCTATAACTTCTTCCCTGGGAGGGAGATGGGGTGCTGAAGGAGGCTGCCTGGGGGGTTTGTGGAGTCTCCTTTTCTGGAAATGTTTGAAACCCACCTGGACCTGGTCGGGGTGATCCTGCTGTGGCAAGGGGATTGGACTGGATGATCTTTCAAGGTCCCTTCCAATCCCTGATGATTCTATTTTATATTCTATTCTAACATGACAGAATGCATATCAGAATGTGACAATTAGTATGACTGTTCAATACTTCTTTGCCATACTGACAAGGTTCAGTAAGCTGAATCCCAGTACTTGCACCTTTACCCTTGTTAAACCCTAAGGGCAATGAACGACTACATGAGTGTGGGAACTGCACATTCATTATTACATCACATCATGCACATTGAACAAGGGGGTGAAGATGGAGAATGTAGGAAAAGGTTTAGAATCACAGAAACCCTCTTGGCATTTTTTTAAACAGGCTGCATTGCCACAACAGAAGCGTTTCATTTGCAACAAAGCAAATTACAGATCAGTTAAGGTCAAAACTATAGCTAGGGTGGCATTTTCGCACTGGGAAACTGAAACACAGAAATTAAAATATTCTGTGGGAACACACAGATTTGACACATTTCTAGTGGTACACAAATTTCCCTGGGCTTCTCTCTTGTTCTTTGACAATATGCCTGACAGAGATCTAAAATGCCCAAGCTTTTAGTGCCTAGTTACCTCACAAAGCTATTTTATTCAGGATGCCAGATCCACAGGAATTTTAGCTCATGAGTTCCAAGGATTTCTAGGCCATTTTATTCCACATTATTTTAGCTAAGCAACTACTGTAAAAGCACACCAGAACCCTTAGTAGTTTCAGGGTCAAGAGGAGATTATTTTATTTTTAACATCTAAATGTCCCAGTGGAGGATTATGTCAAAATAATATACTGCTGATTTCCTGATCTATGAAAAATAGTGAGGTTGAGATTGTCTTATTGAATCTCTTCATCAAATATCTCAAACTCAAAAAAGGGCAGAAAGTCTATTTCTCAACAAGTTCTATTTAAAATAGTACCCACAACTGCCTGAAGTCAAGAACAGAAACTTATATTCATGCGCACACAATGAACGTTTTTATACAAGATTATTTCCATGAGGAAAAACAATCCAGATAAAAAGAAAGCCATGGAATAGGTGCATATTAAAAAAAAACCAATAGCTATGTCTACACTACTACATGAAACTACTTCATGAAGTGAGATAAAGCCCTTGGCCCATCATCCATTCTGCTTAATTCTTGGCATTCTTGGTTCCCCAGCATAGCTTTGCTTATGCTCTAGAAAGAGCATTATGTTCTAAGAAGATGCCCTCAAGCCACAGTGTGAAAGACAGAAAGCATCAGTGACAACTCACAGCAGGTGGCACGGACACAGCTGCACCAGTTTGGCTCCTTCCTTTCTACATAGTCCTTTGACTTGTATGGCGGACTTGCACTTACCAACACCTCTGCTATATAGATCAGATTACAGCATACCAACCCTCAACTCCACACTGTAAGAGCTGGAAGGCAGCCCTCACCTCATTTCAGACACTTTGATTTGGGTAAACAGAAGAAAATATGAACTACCATGATTAAGTCCACAGGGACACTATGTAAGGTCCAGAGGATGCTCATAGCCAAACACTGTGCAGTATGGACGTAGACAGTTTGTACCCTTTGCTTCAAGGCCAAGGAAGGTCCCTATCACGTGGAAACACGTTGGCACTGGATAGGCACAGTTATCTGCATGCGTGATACTGGGTGCACGGTCCACACAAGCACAATAAAAACAACATTTCTTCTTCTGTGCCTAGAGTATATATGATTTAGAAGAGTGATCTGCCCACTTCACATGAATGTTAAGTATTAAAATATATAGAGTGAAGGCAATGTAATTTCTCATCACTACCAAAGTACTTCTTCTCATTCCATCTGTTATATTCATATTACCCAATATTACACATGGGTTTGCCTCCAAAGAAAATAAACGTATTTTTCATAGAGGAAATATACATGTACCATGTGAACCTACATATTTACCAGGATATAATATTCACCATAAATATAGGATATTGTAGGTTATAAAAATAGTAGTTGACCAAAATTAGTGTCTTTTACAAGTCGGTTAGGCCACCTTATCTTTAGTCACATTAAACTGAATCTATTGGGCTTTCTCACCCTTTGCTTGTAGACAAAATTAGCAACTACCAATATCAATTAGCAAGAGAATCTACATTTTACCTTGTTTCAAGGTAAGAAAAATCAATCTCATAACTGTATATAGTGTAATACTTTTCTATTCTTAAGATAGTAAAAGCCTGACAGCTCATTTGCATTCCTTTGGCCATAAGCCTTAAATCTGTTTTGAGGCAAAGTGTCTTAAGCAAATGTGCAAGTTATTCAACTGAGTTACCAAAAGAAATCCTACCTAGTCAGTAGAATTAGAAACTAGTGAAACAGTGGATTCTTTCTATAAATGCCAACATATACTGCCTCAGCCATTATAGCTGGATCTCACAATGTTTTCTGGAGGGGCTAAAACAAGGAATTGATGACTGGGAGTAACTATGTCCATGTCTATGTCCTGTAGTCACCAGTAACACAGGACTAATGTGGAGGAGGAAGAAGAGTGGGAAAAGGCAAAGCAAACATCCTTCTTAAACGTCTCTGCTTCATTGGGGGACAAAAGAGGAAGTACATTTTGGAGTGACTGAAAATGTCACTACGTAAGTTATGGCTTATGTGAAGTGAACTATAGCCCTGTGCTTTGAATTCCCACCCAGACAGTGCTGGCTGGGGACTGGTGTAAGTACTCTCATCTAATGGCACACTTGATGGAGTATCTAGCATATGGTGGTCACCAGAGAAGGAAGCTCTTCACCATTGCACATTTCTTTTTTTCACTGAACTGCTGTGTCCTTTTGCAGATAAACCTTCACAAGTGTTTCTCAGGGCAGGGAGCGCTACAGTGCTACACATAGGACAATTTATTTTGCTTCAAGTCTTCTGCCGGGGATTCTGCTGGAGGTCACAAGTTGGTCTCTTAAGTGGAGTTAAACCACAGCACAATAACTGTGGCTCAGTTTCCAGTGCTGAAATCTAACAGCAAAACATCCTTCACTCTGCAAAACACCTTTCTGTGTATTTAATCTTTCCAGTTTTATAACTGGGGAGAAAACAAAAACATATTACGCTTTTACTTAGCAGGAAAACCCTTTACTAAACCACCCCCTGAACCAAGACACCTTGAGTGCTCAGTATTTATGTACAGCATTTGCTGTAAACCGAAAGACTTGTGAATCCACAACCTATTCTTTATGGACATAATGTGACCAGAGATTAAAGCATCTGATCTTGAATTTCTATTAGTGTGTTATTAAAGATTGTGACAGGCTTATTTCCTCCCTATTTTACCTAAAAAACAAAAAACAGCAAGCCAAATAAAATCATATTTTCTGACCATCCATGACATGGATTTACAACAAATTTGCAGAATGCCTGAGATATGCCAACATATGTCTGCAAAATACAAGCAATTAACTAATGATTGATGCTTGTGTGAGAACAGGGGAAAGGCAGTCATGGCATTTTCTCATGCATGTTTCCCTTTGTGCATGCTCACACCTCAAAAAATGAAAATACATTTGTTCACATATGCTTCAACCATCAGTTGATACTTTATAATTAGAAATACAGGTCCAAACCCTGAGTGAACACAGCCTTCACCCATGAGCTACAGATGTGTCTATGTAAGACCTGACAGCAGTTAAGTCTCTAAACACATTGAAATGTATTTTACACTGGCTTGACTCCTTGATACCTTTACTCTCATCAAAGATGAGACGCTAAAATTACAAGCCTTGCAGCTATACACAATGGAAAAAAGTGTTATCTCTCCCGTTTATTTCTCAGGGTTTCACAGACGTTCACAGTTTTCTCTCCTGTTACAAAAAACAGTGGAGTTTGCGCCCTAGGGACAAAAGCCTTTGGTAAAAGCTGGTGGCATTAATGTTGTGCACAAAACTGAAATATTTTACAGTTGAAAGCATTAAACCCCCAAAACCCAAGCTGTATTTATAGTGTCATCATGAAGGCTAAACAACAATCTTTTCACCTCCTGGGCAAACACCTTTAAAAATTAAGCATTCCTGCAATTCTTCCTCTGAGCAAAAGTAAAGTAACTTTTCCATACTAGCAGGTTTCCTTTTTAAAACTAAATAAAATAAAGTACCTGGAATAATCACTCATTGTTCACTGTAATATGCCTGAGAGAAATGTAATGATAGAGTTGTTTGAAATGTGAATGCTAACACTTGAAAATTGCTTATGAATTGCTAATGAATATTGCTTGTGAATACCTGAACAAAGGTATTCAGTGTCACAATGCTACCGGCTTTGTTTTTTGTCAAAAGACAAAGGCAAAATTGAACTGGAGTAATGCAGTGAAAGAATGGAATAAATCTTTTCCATCTCTAGATTTTTTTTTTCACTATTCTCAGCTAAAAAGAAAAAACCCAACATAGCAGTATCAGTTCAAGTCACAAGCCCATCCATGAGACAGTGTGACCATTGGCCCTTTGCCTACTGCTGCTGAATGACATGAGTGCTCTACAGACAGAAGACACAGATAATGCAGAGTTATGGAATGTTTTCTTTTGGTCTTAACTGCTAAAGCCAGCTCTCAAAAAGCCCAATCCCTGAAGACAAGGAACGGTACCTGGAAAGAAGATGACCCTCCCTTGGTAGAGGAGGGCCATGTTATCAGCTAAGCTGGATAATTCCATGGGCCCTGGCAGGATGCACCTATGAATGCAGTGAGAGTTGGCAGATGTTATTGCCAGGCCACTTTCCATGAGCTTTGAAAGGTCATGGATTCATGCCTGAGGACTGGAGGAAGGCCAGTGTCACTCCAATCTTCAAGAAGGGCAAGAAGAATGACTTGAGAAACTACAGGCGGGTTAGTCTCACCATCAGCCCTGGAAAGATGATGGAACAAATTATTTTGCTTAACCATCTGGAAGAAAACAAAGTCACTGGGAGTAGTCAGCAGAGATTTCATTAAAGGGAAAACATGCTTGACTAATCTGATAGCTTTTTACGATGTCTTATCTGTCTGGGTAGTTGATGGGAGAGAAGTGAATGTTGCCTACCTTGCCTTCATCAAGGCCTTTGATACCATCTCCCATAACTTCCTCAAGAAAACCATCCAATGCAGGTTGAATGAGTGGACGATGAAGTGGGTCAAGAGCTGGTTGTGTGGTAGAGATCAGATGTTATAAACAGTGCAGGGTCAAGTTAGAGACCTATGACCAGAAGTGTTCCCCAGGGGTCAGTACAGGGTCCAATATTGCTCAATATATTCAATGACCTGGAGCTCTCTTAAAATGCAAGTTGAGAGAGCTGGGTTTGCTTAGCCTTGAGAAGAAAAGAATGAGAGGAGACCTGATCCACTCCTATAAACATCTGCAGGGTGGCTGTAGAGAGGGTGGTGCCACACTGTTTTCAGTTATGCCCAGGAATAGGACAAAAAGCAAGGGGTACAAGCTGGAACAAAAGAGTTTCATTTAGAATTAAAGAAAACCTTTTTACAGTGCGAGTCTCAAAGCCCTAGCACAGACTGCCCAGAGCATTTGCGGCATCTCCTCACCCACCTGGGTACAGTCCTGTACAATGTGCTTTAGGCAGCTCTGCTTTGGCAGAGGTGTTGGACTTGATGAACTCTTGAGGTCCCTTCCAACTCAGACAATTCTGTGGTATTTTTTTTGTCCTTGGATGGGATTTCTGCGTGTAAGTGGGAGATAATGCAGACTGAAGAGATCTTTCTTTAAAATTTTACTAATTTTCATTAAGCTTGTTCATACAAGTTCACTGGACCCATCAGTGGAGGATTTTATTCATACTGTGCCTGATGTGCCACAGTGATCACAATGCTAATCTCTCTAATGTCACATTTGGGAGCGTACTTTCCAAAGTGTAAACAACTGATGCTGACTTGGGAAAGAACATTTTTCCAGAGGAAACACAATATTAGAGTCATACAGAAGCATCCTAAGCCAAAACAAAAAAAACCCCAATTGCACTGGAGCAATAAGAAATTACTTGTTTTCTTCCCTTGTTCTGCAGAATGTGCAGGAAGAAAATATATGTACATAATATTTTTTCAGGGAGAAAACTTTGCTACTCTCTACTTAGAGGTGTCAGACACACCATAGAGTTATAGAATGGTTTGGGCTGGAAGGGACTTCAAAGATCCTCTAGTTTCAATGCCTTTGCATGGGCAGGGACACCTCCCACAAGAGCAGGTGGCTCAAAGCCCCATCCAACCAGGTAAAGGAAAACTTACAGAAGAAACTATTTCTGTATCTGCAGGAATGGAAACAAAGGCTTCACCAAAACAAAAAAAGAGATCAGCATGACTGCAAATATGAATTCAGAAGGAGGAAAAGTCTAATTAAATATGTGTTGCTCTGTGTTAAAATCCCAAGCATCCTAGCAGCTTCTGAAAACACAGGTTTTCCTTCAGCTCTTCATTTTGAGTGTTATTTTCCTTAGCAATTTTGAAATGCTCTTACTATTCAGAGCTAGTATATCTCTCCTCTGAGCAAGCTGCACAAGGACAGAAGCAAAGACCATCTGCAGAGCCAAACTCAGGCATGTAGCTACAGCTGTTCCAGAAAAAACCCCACCATTCTTCTAAAGAAAATAACTTGAACAATTCCTAAGGATCTTAAGCTTGATAAATAGCACAAGCTCTGAGATAATAGTGCAGTCATGTTGTAATACTGCTTAATGGCACTTGCTGTTAACATTATTCATACCGGGATGCTACTGAATTGTAATTCCTTGAGAAGACAATCTTTTCTAAAGCCTTCATTACTGAAATCCTAGTACCATTTACTATTACACAAACTGCAAGATGACTTCATGGGATCTATCAGTGCTTCGTGTGACAGAGTGCTACAGCACCTGGCTAAATCAAGAGAAGAACAAGAAAAAAGCACACCTGTAATTACTATCCCCTACAAAGAGAAAATGTGGGCACCGTGCCAATTCTTGCATTAACTATCTCAAATCCATTAAGATATTTGTTGTACCTCAACCGATTTACATTACACTATTAAAAAAGGCATAAATCCTGCACTCTTGATCTGATGGTGCAATACCATTACTGCTACAAATCACTAGCTAAAGAATTCTATATATCTTGCAAAAAGATACATATATTTTAGAAAATTTCCCAAGCAGCTGGGATAATGCTCTTAATACATCTGCAGTGTTCTTGCATTTCTTCTAGTATGTAACACAAAGAGTGGCAGAATGACTAATCTATGAGGCCTGAATACTACACAATCACAGAATAATCATGGTTGGAAAGGACCCCGTAGATTACCGAGTTCAACCATACCCACACCAACAAAAATCCTCAATACTTGAGAGACTGAAAGCCAAAAAATAACCCCCTCCATGCCTGCCACTCTAGCAGGTCACAAAGCACCGTGTCTACTTCTTCAATACCTCCAGGGATGGTGACTCATCCACCTCCCTGGGAAGGCCGTTCCAGTGCCCAACCACTCCTTCTGTAAAGGATTTCTTCCTAGTATCTAAACTAAACCTCCCCTGCCTCCATTTCAAATAATGAAATTTGCTGCCCATGCTAGAAAGTAGCTGCATTACATTGGATGTAGTAACTTCTCTTAACATTTCGGGTGTGTATTTATTCTTTGAAGTTTATGTAGGGACACCTACAGTTTTATTCACATATTCCTCATCTCTTCTTCATGTTTGCAACACAAGATACTTTAGGATTTCATAATCGATCTTGTTTATTACAGCCCAAAAAGGACAAACTCTGTGTATCAATTGTGTCATGGTATGTTCTGTGGAAATTACATTTCTTTGGAAATTTGCTGTCCTGGACCTTGTCCTCACCAACAAGGAGGGGCTGATGAGTGAAGTGCAGCTCAAGGGCAGTCTCAGCTGCAGTGATCATGAAATGGTTGAATTTAAGATTCTTTGGGTACCTAAGAGGATGCATAGTAAGCTTGCAACCCTGGACTTCA
>VZRI01006596.1:0-20836 GCA_013397515.1 Upupa epops | reverse complement strand
GTGTCCAGAGGAGGTCCATGAGGATGACTGGAGGGCTGGAGCACCTCTCCTATGGGGACAGGTGGAGAGAGTTGGGGCTGTTCAGCCTGGAGAAGAGGAGACTCCAAGGAGATCTTATAGCAGCCTTCCAGTACCCGGAGTGGGCCTCCAGGGAAGCTAGGGAGGGGCTGTTAAGGGCTTGTAGTGTTAGGACAGGGGGTAGTGGTTTCAAGCTGAAAGAGGAGAGGTTTAGACTGTAAGTCAGAAGGAAGCTCTTGATGCTGAGGGCGCTGAGACACTGGAACAGGTTGCCCAAGGTGGCTGTGGCTGCCTCCTCCCTGGAAGTGTTCAAGGCCAGATTGGCTGGGGCCTTGAGCAACCTGGTCTAGTGGGGAGTGTCCCTGCCATGAGCATGGGTCACTCTAATCCATGAGGGACTAGAACACAATGATTTTTAAGGTCCCTTCCAACCTGAACCATCTTATGAATCTATGTTACAGGAAATTTTTGAAATGTGAAGATTTCAGAATTACGGTACTGGAAACAGTTTCTGGTACCTCAGAGAAAGCTGAGGACAGATGAATTTTCTGAGACTCATTTTGCTTAAACATCCATCTTTTAAACCAACCAAACAAGACACATTCCTATTACATGTTAAAAGCAACAGTGAAAGCTATTTCCTTTATTCTCTATGCTTAAATCTCACTTTACCCAGTCTCATTTTCTTCACACTAAACAGACCCAGCTCCTTTAGCTGCTCCTCAAAAGGCTTATTCTCCAGAACCTTCACCAATCTTGTTGCCCTTGTTTGGACCTGCTACAGCACATCAGTATTTCAGGTACCCAAAACTGAACATGGTACTCAAGATGTGGCTTCACCAGCGCTGAGTATAGTGATACAGTCTCTTCCCTACTCTTGCTGACTACCCTATTTCTGTTATAGATCAGAATGCCATTGGTCTTCTTGTCCCCCTAAGCACACTGCTAACTCATCTTTAACCAGTGATCAATTAGTACCCACAGGTACTTTTTGCCAGGGAGCTTTCCAGCTACTCTCCTTCAGTAGGTGGGGGCAACATTGCACTGGGTTGTTGTGACCCAAGTGCAGGACCCATATGCTTAGCATTGAGCCATAAATACAGCCTGTTCAGATCTCTCTGTAGAGCCTCTCTGCACTCAAGCAGATCAAAACTCATCCAACTTTGTGTCATATGAAAACTTACTGAGGGCGCACTTGATCTCCTCATTCGACTCTTAAATGAAGATATGAAACAGGAGTGGCCCCACTACTGAGCCCCAGGGACCACTTGTGACTTGTGACTTTCAACCTATCTATCCAGTCTTCATGTCTAAATACAAAATGGTTAGAGATTACATATACCTTTTCTATCATACTTTGTTCCTTCAACGTGTTTGCCACAACTCCTTGAGACTCATCAGTCATGTCAATGAGTTTACTACTACTACTTCTAGTAGAACTGAATTAAAAGAACAATGTGAATAAAACAACACAAGTCTACATTAAGAACTAAGAGCTAAAGCACATACTTTGGTAGCACAACCTGAACTCTTATGACTAATAAAAAGTGAATCNCTCCAGTCTGTCCAGGTCTCTCTGGATGGCAGCACAGCCCTCAGACGTATCAGCCAGACCTCCTAGCTTGGTGTCGTCGGCAAACTTGCTGAGTAGACACTCTGTGCCCTCATCAATGTCATTGATGAAGATGTTGAACAAGACTGGTCCCAGCACCGATCCCTGAGGGACACCACTAGTCACAGCTCTCCAGCTGGAGCTGGCACCATTGATCACCACCCTCTGAACTCTATCCTGCAACCAGTTCCTAACCCACCTCACTGTCTGCTCTTCCATCCCACACCTCCTCAGCTTGCTCACTAATAAAACAACACAAGTCTACATTAAGAACTAAGAGCTAAAGCACATACTTTGGTAGCACAACCTGAACTCCTATGACTAATAAAAAGTGAATCACATCCACTTTAATTCTGTATGCAAACCTCTGTTTAGAGATTTACTGCTATTTTTTTCTTGTTTAACACCTTTAGTTAATTCATCTGAACATCTTAGAATTTAGACTCATTCCTTTCTTATTGTTCATCATTAAATCTTTACAATACCACACCCTGGAAGGGTCCTTTGGAACACTCATTCCGGAATATCTGTAGCACACCTTAAACCAGTTGGAGAAGCATCACTGTAGTAGTTCTAATAGTAGCAGTAGAGGTAGCACTTAACAGTAGCACTTAAGCATGGTCTAGAATTACAACGAGAAGGTGCTCCTTGAGATAACTGCAAATTGCAGTTGAATTGCATTACCACAGAATTGGGTCTCCACAGATTAAGAAGTAGACTTTATTTAAATGTCATCATCCAAAACCAGGAAGATATGTTTGCACAGACGTCAAACATGTGTTTGCCTCATTAGGAACACAACCTTCACCCAGAGATGCTGGCCCTCCTAGGACAGAGTATTTACAAACCACAAAAGCAGGTTCTATATGGATTTTATGGTTGATCTGACTTCAGGTGAATTAAAAGCTTGGTGAAGACCTCCCATCCCTTCCTTGAAGTTTTCTGTGGTCTTTTTCATTTCATTTCGCTTTGCTGTTTTGCCATCATCAGTACTTACAAATTCAATAGAAGAGTAATACAACATGTGCCTAGAGCAGTTTGCACTGTCAATAGCACAGAGCTGCTTACCTGTTTAACAGCGTAAAGCAGGCGACCATAGCAGTACATCATGACCATCACAGGGATGACCAAGCAGAATATGAAGAGACAGATGATATAGGATGTAGACTCCACTGACTCTGATGACCAACGTACCGAGCAGCTTGTGCCCGCACCTTCTATCCCATAACTGCTCCAACCGATCAGGGGTGGCACAGTCCAGATCAGGGAATAAATCCATGAACCGCTGACTGCCAGCAATGCCTTCCGGTAGTCAGTGTTGCGCTTGTTGCACAGAGTGAGCGTGCTGTAGCGTTCATATGACAGGACAGCCAGGGAGATCAGGGACACAATGCCTGCAATGAACCAAGCAATTTGAGTGCTTACTTTCATTATTTTGTGCAGCCTCCATTTTACAACCCAAGAAACAAGACACTTTCCTCACAATTACATATTAGAAGCAACAGTGAAAACTATCTCTATTTTTCTCTATGCTTAAATCCCACTGGACCTGGCTTTTCTCATCCATCCTGTCAAATTTTGTTTAACTCTTATCTAACTTATATTGGAAGATTTTTGTACTTGAAAGCTATTCCTCTTCTAGGCAGGTTTTCAGATTTGGCTGGTTTAGTAATATCCAGGGGAAATCAATTTTCTACAGGAGCTAATAAAATGTTGAAAAATTCCCTTGCTAAGAAGTACACCATTCTTAACATCCACAAGCATTTCCAAATAGTGCATTGACTTTTATACATGCAGACGGCTCTCTGTTCAAGACTGGGAACCTAAAATGCTTTCTGCACTTCTGCAACTAGATATGGCTTCAGTTCTGAAATAACAGACAGTACCTGGCAGGGGTGCAATGTGTCAGATCATAGCTTCATTTACACACATAATCAGTCAAAACATTATTTAGGTTAATACTGAGGTCTAGGTGTCAGAGAAACCAGTTATAACCTCTAGTGGAAATGTCAAAAACCTGCATTGTAGGACATTTCCATTCTTTCAAAGTTCAGAGTCCTAACTTCCTCTGCAAATCTTTATGGTACTTAATCATGACACAGGGTGGGTGGGGGGTGGCTATATCCTGTTTTTATTCTACCTGCAGCTTGCTTACAGATCCTGGTGTTACAACACCAGACATCACTTCCCAGGATTTATGATAGAAGGAACTTGGAAGAAATTTAACAGCATTTTCTCCAATGGGATCCTGTAATATGAAAAACTTGAATAGGCCTGTGTCAGCCCAGCTTTTTTTCCAGGAATTTTTGTCTTGATCCTTTCACAGTATCACAGTAATGATGAGGCTGGAAAAGACCTTAAAGATCATCCAGTTCAACCTACAACCAACCAAGTAAACCTAAACATCTGACATCTAGATCATTTCCATTAGTAATAACCAACACAGTAGCACTGAGATCCAGTCTGCCTAAATTCTCTGGGTTTGAGTGGTACCCACTGACATGGAAAACTAACATAAAACAACAAGCTTAACTAGCATTGCTTGAAAGAGGACACATGTAGAGCTAGGTGTGTGTGTATGTATGGGCAGAGGGGGCACTACTGAAACAGTGGGGCCTACAGAACTAAGCTTGGCAAGGACTGCAAGAGAAGAGAATGACCTGGGAGATAAGGAAGTAACAACCAAGCTCATTAAGGCTAACACAACTGTACGATAACTGGTTTAGACCAAATCCCAATTAGCAAACAACAAAGGTTAAAAGTGTAAGATGAAGAAGATTACAGCCTTCATCACAGAAGACTACCAACACTCTCCTTGCAACCATGGAAGAACTCAACTGCGCATGCATTGAAGGTATGTACCTATAATAGTGAGTTCTTGGGAAAGTACTGCATATGTAAAGCAATGACATCACTTCATCATTAACATGTTCCCATCACTGTAATATAATCCTGAGCTTTACTTGCAATCAGCACACAGAAATATCCCCTGTGCGCCCAGCACTGATAAAGAATGTCTGCTTAACCACTTCTGTTACTGAGTTTCTCACTGCATCACTACTTCTAGCAAACCTGTTAACTAGAATATATGCTTTTCAGAAGAATCTACACCTCTAACCCACTTTTTTTCCCCACTTAACTGTTGTCTTCTCCTATAGCTTCTTTAAAGGTGTAGAATGGAAGTGAGTCAGCGACTACCCTGGGTATAGCACTAATCTATCCCATACCTCGGAGAACACATCACATACATCCACACAGTGCATTGCAGGATGCTCTCCCTAGACACATTTTGCATCTCTTTCCCTCACAATCCAGTCACGTATTTCCTAGTTAGCTGGATGCCAGTGCAGCTGTTCCTACCACTCTGACAGCAATGTGTAGATACTTTGTGCAGAGCTGAGTATGGCAAAGGACCTAGGGAAATGCAAGGACTGCTTGCTGCATTAGTATGCCTTATTGCTCAGGGTAAGAGAAAGGAGTGGGGAAAAGGCAACTTTTGATGAAGAAAATACCTTTCCTGTTACAAGAGCCTACTACACTCACAAGTATAAAATGACACAGCTTCACTAAATTCAACTGGATTACACAGTTAAAGAGTCTAACTTTATTTTTAAGGGTAGACGATTTTAGAGGCAGCGGAGACTCTGATCATTCCTCATCTAATCTGATTTCCTACATAACACAGGACTTGAAAGCCCTTGGCCATAATGCCTGCACTAAAAACATATCTCAATACAGGAAAAAAAAGAAGTGGGTTCTGAGAACAAAGAATCTACCACTCTCTTCTCACTTCCAGCCCTCACTCATTTATCTTTACTTTCATAGTATTGCCCCTTTCCATGCTTTTATCCACTTGAGTAAAGAGCTTCTTGCTAACAAAAACATTTAGCTCCTGTCGGTACCTAAGGCAAAAAATGCAGATTTTATATTTGAAACAGATCTGTACATGCATTTCAGATTAGACCATCGTGAACTAACAGAAAAGTCTTGGGAGCAATAAATCTTTCCCCTCCAAGCTGAGTGCTCTACAGTGAGATTGTATGATTCTTGCTTTACCTCTGATGGCAAAGGGTACAATGCGACTCCTCTGATGAGACAGTGGGTGAAATGTACTTTTGATGAGACTATCCCAAGCTCCTGCCAGTGTTGTGCTGCCTGGAAAACCCAGACGGGGTTTTCAAATGTCCCTAGCTCAGGGCTCTGCATCCTGGATGACTGGCTCTAGCCACTGGACTCTCAGGTCAAGTCTAGCTGCCAGCTCTGCATGCTAATTCCGGTGTCTGTGTCCAGCAGTTTCTCATTAATTGTATTGTCATTTACAGCACTGGTTTACACTTCTTCACATTTTTGCCTACTGCCTAATATGAGAAAGATGCTCAAGCTTTTCTCACGCCGGTATTTATGATGGATGGCTTTATGGAGTGGATCTGAAGATAACTGGCCAGGAATGCAGGATTGCTTGCTTTGGGCCAAAGAAGAGTCCTGTCTTTAAGTGGCAGAGAATTAACGTTCAGTTATTAAATTAGGACCACGGCAATGTCAGTAAAATATAAATCAAATATAAGCAATCAGACACAACCACAAAGGCTTCCTCCAATTACAGCAAATCATTTTTCTTCTCTTCCACAGAAGATTGGAGACTCTTAATTACACACCTTGGCAGAAGCCACTCCATCTTTTCTTATTGAGTTTGCCTTCTCTTATTGAGTTCCACTGACATGTCACAAAATACCTTTTTCTCTGGAGGATGAGAATGGTGATATATAGAATCTCAGACCATAAGAGTTCAGAAAAAAAAATCAATATTTATCCTTTTCTTTTTGTCTGTAAGATTTCAAGGTCTGCACTATACCTAAACTATTTAATATAGCTGAAATAAACACCACTGTGTACGGCAAGTTAAAGGAATAGTTCAAAAGCTAACATTACCAACATGGGTCATGTAGTAAAAATACACTAAACCAAGCTAACTATACAGAAAAAAATGACAAATACATTGAAAGAATAAAGTTGTGAGTAATGAAAACACCTATTACCCAGGTGAGAAACAAACAAAAACAACAGAGGTCATGGAAACCCTCTCTCAGCCTATTTAGCGTGACCTGACCTTGCACGGTGTACAGAGTCACAAGATGCGTCTGGACCCTCTACGCCCCAACACTGCAGCTCCATTCAGCCTTGCTGACGAAGGTTGCCTTCACCTTCACCTTACCATGGAAGCCAAGACTGGAGAAAACTAGTAACAAGATGCACATCAAGAAATAAACCTACTCTAGTATTGTGATAGGTCATCAACTCCAGTGTCTCAGTTAAAAATATCTTCAGACTTTTTTTAAATCTCATTCCTTTATCGGTTCAATAGCTGAATCCTGAGAAGACAGCACTATCATTTGATCAGTTAGAGCAGATACAGAGGCCTCATTTGTTGGACTGCAACAAAATAATGTTCTAACAATGGGAAGAACAGGTTTTGCCTCAGTATTTAATTCAACACTGGGTGGAAAACAGGGATCAGGTGTGTAACAGTGAAACACTGATGACTGACTTGCCCTTTACGTGCCTTTCAGTAGCACCCAGGATGATCACAATTTTTCCAGGTATTGAGGTTAGATTAACAGGTCTGTAGTTTCCTGTCTTCCCTTATGCTCTTCTTGTAACCTGGTTTGGGCAGAGTTCCTCAATTTTCATTGCACATCCAATTTTTGTACATAAGTTTTCCTCATGTTGCATGCACTGACTCTTACAGCATTGCCACAGATCCTGCAGCTACCTTGTATTGTATTTTATGCCCTATTTCGTTCAGTCATAGCAATTAGTGAGAATCTCAGCTTTAAAACAAAAAGCAATTAAATACTTCATCATTATGACTGAGAAAAAACTCAAATGTAATCTCCATAATCTTCATAACCAGAAAACTAATTTAAAAAATAATGTACGTTATAAAAATAAGAAAATTATTGTAATTTTAAAGCTCATCATAATGCTTTATGCCAACATTTCATCCTCATTTTGCAGTAATATTTATTTATGACTGTGTAGATTATGCACACTAATTTCGAGTGAGTAATGTTTTCTAAAACTGCAACAAAATTCATTTCAGGAATTGCATGTCTAAACAGCATTTGCCTCCAACAAATATTTAAGGCCTCAAGCTGGTACCTAGCTAACTAACTCCACAGGAGTCAACCACACTACAAAAAATGATTTCTTCCCATAACATTGTGTGCATACACAGGAATAAAGCTGAGGTTCTCGGTACTGAACAGTACTAAAGGATGACACAAAAATCCACCTCAGGTTGCATTACAGGAACAAATAATTGTTTTAAAATATATCAAAGAATATATACTTTGACTTTAGACAAGCTGAGTCTGAAGCATAAGCAGCAATTAGTTGCAGTGAATAAAGTGCAAGAAAATTAATTTTAAATCATAAAACAGGAGAGGCCTCCATTTATAGGAGTGTCATCTGAGATATTACGCATTATTTACTTTTATTTAAAGATCTGTACGTTTCTTCTTAACAGCACAGCATTCTTCATTACTAGTACAGGCTGTTCTCATTCTTCTTCTGTGGTTTCTTCTAGCATTTATATCCCTTTCCCTTCACACATTAGCCACAACAACCTCAGTAACTCTACAGCAAGTCCCTACTTGTCTCAATGCCACTGAAGGCTACAGCCAGGCTAAAAACTGCTGATGAGACCTAGCCACAAGGCGGCTGGTGCAAGGCAGGGAACCAGAGTCCACCTGGCCATGCAGCTGCTGAGATCCAAGGCATGATGGAGCCACATGAGCACCCCCGGGCATGTACCACAACATCTGCAGGCCATGTACAAAATTCAGAAAGGAAATCAAGTGGATATAAATGCCACATGTCATCTGCAACCCATGTCCTAATCCCGTAGTGGGACCTGCCAGCAACAGAGGTTAACTAACCAGACGGAACTCCAGCCAATTAAATGTATTGCTGAAGGGAAACATTGGTAAGCATGTGTATGTAATACCTCCTCCTGCGGGGCAGATTTAACATATGCCTATAAGGCACTTAACACAATATCCTGGTAAGGATATTCCACACCAGAAAGAGGAAGAGGAGAATGAATTGGCAGGTGGTGGGCTGGGACTCAACAGAAGACACCCTTTGCACCTCTCCATTAGGATCCAGGCCACTGAAGCATAAGGAACAATGAACTTGGAGAGAGAACAAGCATAAAAAAGCACAGTGCTGTAGGCAGATTTGCAAAAATGGAAGAAACATGCTCTGGTCTCCACTTAGAAATGATGTGTTGGCAAATACCTAACATGAGCAGGAGGTAAGAGTGTCTCAGAAACATGCATCCTAACATAGCTATATTCCCTTTCCCCTAGTCCTTCTGGTTTCAGCTGTTAAAGCTCCTGCTTCATGAGCTGCAGAACATGCCGAGATGCTCTGTGTAAGAAGTAGGTAAGATGTAAAAAAAGAAATGGGTTTTGTGGCTACATCCCAAGCTGGGAGTAGCGGGGACACCTATGATGAGGTATTCATCTGCTGTTTCTTCTGGCTGACATATTTCATTGTCCTTGCCCAAGGACATAGAGGCAAGCACAGAAAACAGCAGTAATAAACAGACTTCTTCAAATTAAGGCTCTTACAACTTCAATTTTGAGGTTTCAAGTTTAATTCCAAGTTGTCTTCCTGAATGGTATTACATGTTATTGGTATTACATGGCATTACATATAGAAATGTTACAGAGTTATTGAAAACTGGTTTGATTGGTGACTCAGTGCTGTTTTCAAGGGAAATAACTTGCCTGAATTTAAGTAAGAGCGTTTCTGTTAGTCCTCCACAGAAATAAAACACTCCACGCATGAAAATGAAACAAACAATTTAAGCAACTTAAAAGACATGACCTTTCCAACATATTTGTACTTCTATATCTTCTTCAGAAGCCTTTCTGAGAACATATCCTAGTATCATTCCACAGGGACTGCGCATGAAATACAGTTTCATCTGAGAGGTTTGGAAGCAGCAGAAAAAGAGCAACAAGCTCTCCTTCCAAAGGTACCTTAACCTTCAGGCAAAATTTTGTCAGCTGTGGGCCAAGGTACCTAACACCTGTCACAGCACTGGAGACTTCACAAGAGTGCATGGCACATCAGCTTTGTTTCCATCTTTTATGTACTAGTTTATGTAAATACTGATAATAAAAATGAGTGGTCTCTCTTTACCTTTAAGTCATAGCATTTCTTCCACAAAAATACACTCATTTCCAACCCAGCAGTTTCTGCCATCAGATAACTCCTAGCAGATGAGAAAGGAAGAATAATACGACAAAAGCAGAAACTTTCAAAAGCTGACCTAGTGGACAGAAGAGCTACAACCTGTTCACTTAACCATTGACCTCCTCACAGCACATGCATTTCTGCAAAGCCTCACAAAAACCTTCTTTCCTCCATGATGATATGCCTCAGAACTTCTTGACTGATTTTTAAAAAAACTAAATATATTTCATTTTGCTCTCTAGCGCTCTTAGTTCTTCATAGAATCATAGAGTAGTTTAGGTTGAAAAAGACCTTTAAGATTATCAAGTCTAACCACCAACCTAACTGTACCAAGCCCACTACTAAACCACGTCCTTAAGCTCCAGACTCAGATGACTTTTAAACACATCCAAGGATGGTGATTCAACCACTTCCCTGTTCACTCCTATGATCAAGATAGGGAAACGCAATCTCCAGTGGAGTTCTGCAAGTTACATCTCCTCTTTTTGCATGATACTGGAATTGCGGCAATAAGAATGTTGATTAGCCTGCAAATCTGGAGCCGGCAGCCCAGAATGAAACAAACTCTGTGAAATAGATAGGACACTGTTAAATTAGCTAAATTCCATGGTCCCTGGTGCTAGTGGGAAGTAACATCAAATGCGTAAATCTGAGACAGAAACAAGTGAGAAATTATGAATATGGAATTTTACAAAATCATTTTTATCAAGGTTCTGGGTCAGGGTTTTTTTCCATTTTTTTGACTAAGAAATTAATATTTAGAAGGGATACGAACAGGTCTGGATGTGGAAGACATACATTCTTCCTCACTGGCCCCAGAATATTAGCCAATTTTTCCTTTTCGCTCCCAAACAAGAAAGAGATACATATTTTCTAGACCAATATCCAGATACCAACAGATTGGGCAGAAGATCCTAAGAATTTCCAAGGTTAGAAAGAACCCACTGAACTTAGAAGACTTTACAGAATTAAGATGAATAGACTCAAAGTGAGCATGGCCTTGGTGGATAACCAACCAAGAAAGTCAGGCTAATACTGAACTTTACTTCTCAGTGTCAGATGGCAAAATTACAATGTGAATATAACACCTCTTCATAAATTCAGTGCTATTATAAATTATACAAATAACAGACAGAAGCAGCTGAGAATGGGTGGTATTTCCAAAACACTACTGGCTGTATTTGGACAGGCCTATTAAACAGCTATAGAATAAACAGAATAAACAGTGAAAGAAATCAAATGTTCTCGTATTTGATGAATGTTCCCCCACACTAGAGATCAGATCACCATGTTCTTTGATTTTTAGGCATTAAAAGCACTTCTTCTGATTTGAAATTGAGACAAAATTTCCCACAATCGTTTGTTGCACATTATCCCTTACAACCAGTTTTTAAACGCTGGCAATCTAGACTTTCAAAATGCAGGCTACTTCAAATATCAACAATTCACTTTGAATAAAAATAAAGGCACCAATCACTATTTATCCAATACCCGTAATTATACGTTTTCTACTGCTTAGATGACTTGCAGCGGTGAGTCCGTTAGAGAAGGCAATCATTCCTTTTGCTTAAAAATAGTTTCCTGCTTAACTCTAATGGGAGTCACAGCTTAACTCAGTGCTTGAAAGAAATCACTGGGAAATCACAGTTGCATCCAAGCCTGCTGGGACAAATGTGACAGCAAAAATTACTAGTCCTGTTCAGTAAATCTTTCCTGCTCTTTTTCTCAACAGCAGTTTCTCTGTTGGCTCTTTTGTGAAACATACCCGTATTTCTGTGCTTGGCGATGTCTTCAACACAAACAGTACATTTTCATACTAAAGAATTCTTTGGTTCTTTCTTTCTTTCCTTCCTTACTGAATTTTAGATGTGTATATGTTGTGTTTAAGGGTCATTCTTAGCTGTATATCCATTTTGCTTACCAATGGTATTAGCACAGTACAAAACTCCCTTGAATGTTGATTTCTGTGAGTTACACTGGACCCATCTGCATTCTGAAAAGAGGGGGAGCACTTGCAAATCCCATCTCCTGAATTGGCTGCATCACTATAGGTTAGAGGCAGACTTGTTAGAGAGTTGCCTTGAAGAGAAAGATCATGAAGTCCTGCTAGACAGTAAGCTGATCATGAGCTGACAGTGTGCCTTGTTGCCAGTAAGGTCGAGAGTATTCTAGGATGCATAAAAGCAGTGTATGACTAGTAGGTCTTCCCCCTCCACTGTGCCTTGCTGAGACCACATCTAGAGTACTGTGTCCAGTTCTGGGCTTCCCAGTTCAAGAGGGACAGGGCACTACTGGAGAGAGTCCAGCAGAGGACAACAAAGATGACTCGGGGCCTGGAGCATCTCTCTTACAAGAAAAGAGCTGGGACTGTTTAGCCTTGAGAAGAAAAAAATGAGAGACCTGATTCACTCCTATAAATATCTGTAGGGTGGCTTTAGGAAGGATGGTGCCAGACTATTCTCAGTTGTGCCCAGGGACAGGACAAAGAACAAGGGGCACAAGCTGGAGCACAAGAAGTTTCATTTAGAAATAAGGAAAGACCACTTTACAATGCGGGTCACAAAGCACTGGTACAGGTTGCCTAGAGAAGTTGTGGAGGCTCCTTCTCTGAAGATACTCAAATCTTGCCTGGACACAGTTCTGTGGAACGTGCTTTAGGCAGCCCTGTTTTCACAGAGAGGTTACACTTAATTACCTCTTGAGATCTCTCCAACTTTGACGATGCAGTGGTTCTATGGGATTCTGCATCCAGATGATTTATCCAGCTGCCTTAAAGAATAAGAAACAATGTCAGCACTAGATGGAGCTCCTGCACAGCAACATCTCGGGAGAAACTTCTTGGGCTTGCGTGCATGTGGCAAGTAGGGATGTACAAGCAGAATGTAGACTTAAGGTTTTTCTACATGTGGTCTGCAACGGGTAAGCTAAAAGGTAAAATTACAGTGCATTATCACCTGTCAAACAGGGAGCCTAACTTCCAGGACAGCATTTAGCTAACTCCCATTGTGTGAGCCTCTGTTTTTTTTAACTGAATGTAACAGCTCATTTTTAATAAGGTTAAATTCCTAGAGGTATTTTAATTACTCTATATATTTTCTTCAGCAGTTGCAATTTCTAGAAATGGAACACAATACAAATATTTACTCTTCTGAGTCAAATTTCTGTTGCAATGTCTAGTGAACAAACTAGTTTTTCTAGTAAGCACCTATTTACTGGTCAATAACTGGTCAGTAACTAGTTGTATCTGATACTATAAATGTGGTGTCAAGACATGTAGATTAATCTTTACAATGCTCATGGCTCAACAGTTTCTTGTGCAGCTTTAGAAATCAACAATCTCACATGCTATAAAGGTGGAGTAAAGTCTGCAGAAGGTTGTTCCTATCTTTGTCCAATGACCTAGAGAGCTGGGCAGAAAAAAACTGAATGAGATACAAGGGTCAGTGCAGAGTCTTGCATCTGGGCAAGAACAACCCCAGGTACCAGTATAGGCTGGGGACTGACCTGTTGGAGAGCAGTGGAGGAGAAAGGGACCTGGGGGTCCTAGTGGCCAGCAGGATGACTATGAGCCAGCAATGTGCTCTTGTGGCCAAGAGGGCCAGCATTCTGGGGGGGGAGACAGAAGGGGGGTGGTTAGCAGATCAAAGGATGTTCTTCTCCTCCTCTACTCTGCACTACTGAAACCACATCTGGAGTATTGTGTCCAGTTCTGGGCCCCTCAGTTCAAGATGGACACGGAGCTGCTGGAGAGTGTCCAGCATACAGCAACGAAGATGAAGGAAGGGAGCAGAGTACCTCCTTTATGGGCAAAGGCTGAGGGACCTGGGTCTCTTGAGAAGAGGAGGCTGAGGGCTGACCTCATTCATGACTATAGATGTGAGGGGTGGGTGTCAGGAGGATGGAGCCAGGCTCTTCTCAAGGTCATCTGGTGATAGGACAAGGAGCAATGGGTGCAAGCTGGAACAGAGGAGGATCCATATAAATACCAGAAGGAACTTCACAGTGAGGGTGTTGGAACATTGGGACAGGTTGCCGAGGGTGGTTGTAGAGTCTCCTTCTCTGGAGACATTCAAGACCCACCTGGATCTGTTCGTGTGCAACTTGGTCTAGGTGATCCTGCTGTGGCAGGGGGGTTGGACTGGATGATCTTTCGAGGTCCCTTCCGATCCCTAATGATTCCATGACTTTTCTGGCTAGATGATGTGCAGTGAGAAGTGGCATTCTTCACTCCTTAACCCCTCATTTGGGTCTAAAAAGAAGAGATGTTTTCCTGAAGCCATTAAGAAATAGTTTGTACCTGATGCAAACACAAATACTTTGCAGTACATTTCATCCAACCAATGAGTCTAATCTGCAACACCGGATAGATCGGTTGAAATTGCAGTAGAGTAGTGGATGTGTAAGGAGGTACTATATGTTGGGCAAGTCAGCACTGCTTGGACAAACAGAAGCAATTTCTCAGTAATTCATGAGAGATCCATGGCAGTGATATGCAGACAGGTGTGATACATTTGATAAAGCTTACTTGAATTTCCAAAGAGCTTTGACTATCTCATAGGTTCTTAAGGATAATAAGCTATCTTGCAATAACAGAGAACTTCATCTGGGTAAATAATAAACCAGTCATGCCAGTTTGCAGAGTCCAAAACATTTCACAAGTTGCCACAGCAACTTCCCCATGCCTCCAGCCAAGAAATCTACCCAACTCTAACTACACTAGAATTGTTCCTAATGAACTCCTTCTGAACTCACACTGAGACAGGCAGCTTAGCTACAGAGATGGCCACTAGCCTCCCACACAGTGCACATGCTGAAGACAAAGCAGAGCTCCCAGCCAGCACATGACATCCCTACACCAGGCAGGCACCCCACTCTGCCTCGTGTTGCCTGTAGCATGCTAGCAGTTTCATTACACACGTCAGTGCAAACTGGTCCCCCATTAATTTCATAAACAGGCTGAACACAGATCAGAAATTACCCACAAACTGTAAATCTGGCAAACATTATTGTTTCAGTGTGCGTATGCACGTAAGAACTAATTCTAATGCAGGCCCGACCATTTTCAACCTCTGTGTGTTCTAAAATTTTTGTAAGGACAAGTTAAAGGGGATTATCTATGTTTTTGAAAATGTCATACCATTTCTTAGCTCAAAGCAAATATTGCCAGATGTTAGAGTGCTATTTTGGAACCATCTCTGAGGTCTGTTCTACTCAGACAACATTTACATACCAAACAATAAAACACCACATTTGTGAATTAACGGGTTTTGAATCTTGGAAATTGTTAAGATTACTAATCTAAGCACAGTTTTACATCGTTGTTGTTTCTTATGAAAAAAATTCACAATCAAGTCTGCTTTTTGTTACCCTTTTAAAAAACATTCATTTGGTCCTGAACAAATTTCTATTGTTATACTTATCTGCAAAAATAATTCAGCATAAAATAGTTTCCATCCATTGATTCATCTGAAGCTGTCACTTTGATCCCTTCTTCCCTCAGTTGCCAACTATTTCTGCTATGGATTGCATTAGTGAAACTAACAGAAACTGTAGAATAGAGGAGTGTCCTGGGTTCAAATGGGAGTCTAGATGAGTTGGTGTCTCCAATTCAAACACACCAATCAGCTCTTGCCAAGACCTCAACAGGCAATGAATCAACTTTGCTAAAAAGAAAATTTTATTGAACTCACAATCAAGAAGCAAAGGAAAAAATCCCTAAATAAGTAAAAGAACCAAAAAAAGGAAAACAGAAGCAGCATCACAATGCCATCACACACACTCTGAGAGAAATTGGAGACAGCTAACACACTGGGGTTTGGCTTCAGATGACACCCCTGAGGAAAAAACACACTCTAATCAGAGTGGGAAATTCAGCTATCCCCTTCATCCACAGAACTCAGTAGGGCTCCTGAGGCTCTCTTACATCATGCTGCTTGTGGAAAAGTCCCTTTTCCAGTACTTTTGCAGATGCCAGCTTCCCCCATACGTCTCAGAGTTGCTTCTAACTCCTCTCATCTTGGGAGTGCTTCACAACGGTCAGCAGATCCTAGTCATGATCTTTGAGGCCGCAACAGCATCTCTGATGCAGGAACAGACACTTGAGAATCCCAATCTCTTTCTGTTTGCCAAAGGTTTAAGAGATCAGTCCTATCTGCTCTTTTTAGCGCAAAACTTCTGGCCAAGCAGTAGGAACCTTCAGAAGCCCACCTTGTCACCTCTCTCTCCTACTTATCGAAAGCTTCTTTCATTCTTTGAGTGACAGAGCTGATACAGCACCTGCATCAGCCCCATGGCCCTGGTCATGAGGGAGCACGCCCATGGTGAGGACAGAGGCAACATGGTGCTGGCCACGTGGGGCAACGCCTGATCAGGTAAACAGAACCTGTTCCAGGGCCTCTCTCTCTTTCCTCCTCCCAAGAAGTTACAGTTCCAATAGAGGGAAAGGGTTAAGGGCTCACCACTTCCTTCTCAGTGTCTTCAAAGATCATCAAGTTGCAGGAACAGTGTGGGGGCAGCAGTTCTGCTGCCACTTTTCTGGAGGCAGGAACCAGGCCATGGCTGGCCCACATAGCAGAACTGCAGTGACTGCCCTGCAGCCAGGCCCTTTCCAGGGGCTGGGCCACAGTTTCACTGCCTTGGCAGGGCAGCCAGGGGGGTCCCTGCCCTGTCCTGAAGGGGGAAGGGCGCTGCACTCAACCCAGCAGAGCTCTCTGTCTGCCAAAAGACAGAAGAAGAAGAGGAGAAATCCAGAAGTTCACCCCCTTTTATAGGCTCTGTCCACCAACCACCTCTGGGATCAGGACACTTCCCCAGGGGTCTGATGGGACAATGGACTCTAGTTTCAAAATAAAATGTGTGTTCGGCATAAAAGCACAGAATCAAACGCCTGACAATTTGGCACATTTTCAAAGTACAATAAGGGGGAAAAAAGAAACAGAAACAGATTGGATGTTGCATACAAAGGGCAATAGTCACTAGCTCAGTGTCCAGACAGAGACAGGTAGCAAGTGGTGTGCCTCAGGCCTCCACACTGGGACCACTGCTCTTTAGTATCTTCATCAGTGACACAGCCAGTGGGATCGAGTGCCCCCTCAAGAAGTATGCAGATGACACCAAGCTGTGTGGTGCAGCTGACATGTCTGAGAAAGGAGATGACATCCAGAGGAATCTGGACAAGTGACGAAGTGGGCCTGCGTGAACATCATGATGTTCAACAAGGTCAGGTGCAAGGTCCTACACCTAGGCTGGATCAATCCTCAATCTACAGGATGTGAGATGATGTGATTGATCTCTACAGAGAAGGACTTGGGGGTACTGGTGAATTAAAGGCTAGACATGAGCTGACAATGTGTGCAGCCCAGAAGGCAAATCATATCCCGGATCACATAACAAGAAGTATGGCCAGCAGGTCAAGGAGTTGATTCTCCTCCTCTGCTCCATTCCGATGAGACTCCACCTTAAGTACTATGTCCAACTCTGGGGTCCTCAATACAAGAAGGGCATTAACCTGTTGGAAAAGGTCCAGAGAAGGGAGAAAAAATTATCAGATCATCTCTGCTATGAAGACAGGCTGAGAGAGTTAGGGTTGTTCAGTCTGGAAAAGAGAAGGCTCAAGGAGATCTTACTGTGGCCCTTCACTACTTAAAGGAGGCTTATAAGACAGGTGGAGACAGGCACTTTAGCAGGACCTGTGGCAATAGGATAAGGGTTTTAAACTAAAAGAAGAGAGACTTAGGACAGATATAAGAAAGACATATTTATACTGAGAGTGGTGAAACTCTGGCCCAGGTTGCACAAGAGAGGTGCTAGATTCCCCATCCCTGGGTGAATTCAAGTGCATGGGGCACTGAGCAACCTGATCTGTCCTGACTCTTTACAGTAGGGGTTGGACCAGACGATCCCTGAGGATGTCTTCTAACCCAATTCATTCTGTGATTCTCTGAAACCACAAACAGAAGTAACAAAAATTTACCACATTTACCACTCCCTGGATGGTGCCCAGGTGACCTGGATTGAGGCCATACCTCAAATAATGTGTTCAATTCTGAGCCCCTCACTAAAAGAAGGGCATAATCATGTTAGACCATGTGCAGAGAAGGGCAACTAGGCTTGTAAATTATCTTCAGTGCAAGTCCTATGAGGAGCAGTTGAGAGAACTAGGGTTGTTTAGCCTAAAGAAAAGGAGGCTGAGGGAAGACCTTACCAGTTTTTACAAGCTGCACCAGGGGAGGTTTAGGCTGGATGTTAGAAAGAATTCCTTCACTGAAAGTGTTACACTGGAATAGACCATCCAGGACAGTGGTGGATTTGCTGTCTCTGGAGGTATTTAAAAGCAGACAGACGTAGTGTGGAGGCACATGGTTTAGAAATTTAAATTCACTTGCACATGCACAGAAACTGACTTCGGGCATGGGTAGGACATTTTTTACAGAACATAAGTTGGTAAAACATAGGCAGCTAGCTATGCACAAAAAATGCCCAAATTATCCTTTTTCTTACAGAACTCCTCTGTCCTTCTGCCTCTCTTTCCAGGGACATGTACACAAGCTGCTGTCCACCCTTCACTATTGACACCTCCGCATGTTTATTGATGTTTTCTTTTGGCCAGACATTAGGAAAATAGATTATCACGCAACAAACATAACATAAAATGTTCGGGATGGCAGACAAGGGAAAACATAACTCAACTTATGTATGACTGCTGATGTAAGCTGAGGGGATCCAGGGATCCGTGAACTCTTCAGACAACACTCCAGCTCCTGTCTGAGCCATGTACTTGAATTTCCATTGTGCTGAAAGCTGCAAGGGGTTAGGAGGAGGAAAATGGGGGATTCTTGAGCATCCCACAATCTCACTGCCATATGGCATGAAGCTGAGGCTGTCCAGACCAACGGAGGGAGAAGCAACCATGCTTGATAATACAGACACCACTAGACACACCACAGGATCTGACTACTTAACACTATTAGTATCAACACCTGTTAACAACAGAAAAAGCATGGGAAAATTTAATGACACAGGTGATGCTCTGTCATAATGAAAGCAAAACCCTGCCGTAATATCCTCTTGTTCTAACATTCTGGTGTTAAAGTATGTACCAGAGTGAAGTTTCTGATCTCAGGAATAAAGTTCACAGTACAACATTAGGTCTTCTGTTTCCACTGTCTCTGCATGATTCCTTCTTTATCAAGTTTTCTAAAACTTTTGCCCAAGCTGACTCCCTGAAGAGAGAAGACCAAATACTCTTGGTCAGCACTGCACAGAGTTTATTTCTAGTTCCTATAGATATTAAACAAATAAATAAATCTGACATCCATGAAGAGAGCAGTAAAGGGGGAGGCAAAGATAAGCAGAAATAACAGAAGGGCATAATAACAAAATTTACAAAAGGGCAAAAGAAACAATAGGCAACCTATTTGTGAGGGTCATCACATGACTCTAGAAAGCTACAGAGGAAATACTTACCCCTGAGCTTGGGCTCCTTTCATAGTCAGTGGAGATAAAGTTGTGCTTATATGGCACAGCTTGGACCACCCTGAAGAGAATCTCAAATATATCGCACAGTTTGCATGCTATACAAATTTTTCTGCTGATTATAAAAGAAGCCTTTGGCATTGGAAAATGACTGGTTTCAGTCAGATGATTCCCATCTCTCTGTAAGGGGTTTAGCATTTCATTTTTTGTTTAAATATAGCCCTCTGAAGTGTATTTAATAATATACCACTGCCTCATCGATTAATTACTTCAATAAAAAGGAGAGCAGGCTAACTTCAGTTTACCCAGAGAGAGGATGCCAAAGATGGATTCAGATTACATTATCTCCTAAATAAGTACTTCTGTCAGATTACATTATCTTCTAAATAAGTACTTCTGCTTTTCCACTAACTATAATCTACTACAACTAATGCATATCAGGTGCTTGAAATTAAGCTGGAAAATTCAGGACAAACCATCAGTTGTAACACTGTACTAAAATAAGTAAGGCTATGATAAGCAAACTAAATGCAATTGACAACATTTCTTCTTTTTCAGATAAAGGAAATGTAAACACATTTGTTATTCCCATTAGTCAGACCCTTTTCCCCCCCNGTCCACGCTGACCAGTTGGGAGCATTAGTCAGACCCTTTCCCCCCCTGTCTCTCTTTGAACCAGCAGAGTATTTCTGATACTGACCAACTGCCTAGGAAAGCTTTCCTGGGTTATGTTGACTGCAGGCACAACAATCTACACCTTCAAACTGAGAACATTTTGGGGGACTTATGCATAACTGTGTTTTCCTAAACATTACTGATTAGTTATGTTTGCTATCAACTTTATTATAGAAAGTTGATATCTGCTTTCATCGCATCTGAAGACACGTAGAAAAGGAGCTATGCATACAGAGTGTTCAGGTGAGGAACTGCTAATTTTGCACTGGGAGGTTATTTGCTGCATCAGGGCTCAGAAAACTTCAAGCTCCTGCAGGATCAAGACAAGGGAGCTTATGTCTTTAACCCTGTAAATAAATGTGCCATTCATTTCATCTGAAGTCTCAACTGTATCTCATAAGCAGAGTGTTTCCAGTATGTTTAAAGATTCACATGGGAGAGGTTTATCCGAGGGGAAAAAGGATTCTGGGGCACGAATTGGCAGGGCTCATTCAGAGGGCTTTAAACTAGATTTGAAGGGGGTGGGATAGTTGGTGGGTGTGAACCCGTGGGACAGAGCTCTGGTCTTAGTGAAAACAAGTGGACGTCTTGCGGTCCTAGGGTAAAATCGGAGTTCTCAGCTCGCTCCCTGAAGTGCCTGTACATCAGTGCACACAGCATGGGGAATAAGCAGGAGGAGTTAGAAATCTGTACCCAGTCAGGTGATTATGATCTAGTGGCAACTACAGAGACCTGGTGGGACAGCTCGCATGACTGGAATGTGGGCGCAGATGGCTGTGTCCTTTTCAAGAG
>VZRI01006595.1:0-38869 GCA_013397515.1 Upupa epops | reverse complement strand
CTTGACCAGACTGCCATGACTTTGGAAGATAATAGAGAGGGGGGTTAGCCACCTCATCCGCCAGTTCTCTCAGCACCTGTGGGTGTATCCCATCAGGTCCCATGGACTTGAACACTTTCAGGTTCTTCAGGCGATCACAGACCTGATCTTCACTTACGATGGGTGGTTCTTCCTTCCAGTTCCTGCTGTTATCTTCCATGCTTCCAGGAGTGTGGCTGGAGTCGTTTGCAGTGAAGACTGAAGTAAAGAAGTCATTGAGAACCTCAGCCTTTTCCATGTCACTTGTGACCACATCACCTGTTTCCTTTCTGAGGGGGCCCACACTTTCTCTAGTCTTCTTTTTACCATTAATATACCTGTAGAAATCCTTGGTGTTCCCTTTGACCTCCCTGGCTAGGTTCAACTCAAACTGCCCCTTGACTTTCCTAACCAGATCTCTAGCTGTTTGGGCAGCTTCCTTACAACCCCAGGGGGTATGTAAGGAGACTATTAATCCCTTCCCCTTCAAACCTAGTTTAAGGCCCTGTTAATGAGCCCTGCCAATTCCTGCCCCAGGATCTTTTTCCCTCTCTGGGACAAGTGCATCCCATTAGTTGTTTGCTGCTCTGGTGCCTTGTAAACAGAGCCGTGATTGTAGAATCCAAACCCCTGTTTATAACACCAGTCCCGGAGCCATGAATGGAGCTGTTGGCTCTTCCTAAATGTTCCCTTGTCCTTCACTGATGTTAGAGCGATAGAAGAGAACACAGCCTGTGCTCTCGATCCCTTTAGCAGTTGCCCTAAGGTCATGAAATCTCTCCTAATTGATCGTGATCCTCTCGTTTTTGCATCATCACTACCCACCTGAAAGACCAGAAGTGGGTAGTAGTCTGAAGGTCTCTCGAGGTTGAGGACTTTACCTAAAATGTCCCCTACTTGGGCACCAGGGAGGCAGCAGACCTCTCTATGAAATCGGTTCGGTCTGCATATTGGGCCCTCCCTTTAGTAGGGAGTCTCCTATAACATTGGCCCTGGGTGGTTTCTTTCCAGGACTGCTTTTGATGGCTGGCCTGAGGCAACCTTTCTTTGGTGCAATTACTGGGCTTTCTGAGTCCTCGTCCTTGCTGATGACCCATTCTTTCTGCAGAGCATCATACGTATTCTGCAAGTGCACTGTAGGTGGTGAGTTTCTTAAGGTAGCACATTCTCTGCGTTTGTTCCGTCGGGAGCAGGCCTGTTAAGCCTCTGTTTGGGTGCCCACTGGTTTTCTACCGGCGTGTGTCCGAGTAGTCACCATGTTTTATAGTAGCCTCCTGATTTTTAAATTACTTTTATTTTTATTTCTTAATTGTTTTTTTTCTCAGCGTTTGGGGCCGCGTTTCAGGTCTGGGCGCCACTTCTGGCTTCGCCTCCTTTAAAGCTATCCGGCTCTGCACGCCCTGCGGTGATTGCCCGGCTAATGCAGCAGAAGTACTCAACCTCAGCAGACTCCCCCGAGCTTTGCCGTACAGGAAAAACCCCAGATCATCCCGAAATCTCGATAAAACAGCGTTCAGGGCTGTGCTCCGTCACTGCCTTGAGAGGGCTATGTTATCCTTCAAAATACAGAAGCATCGAGTGTTCCTGCGAATTGTTGCGTATGAGATAGCCAGAAAGTATAAACTATTTTTTCTTTATTAATTTTGAGGAGAAATGTTGCATTTTCCAGAAAGCTGAACAAATTCTTTTTCATGTCAAAATTTACGATGATTGAGAAATACTTGTTTAATTCCTCATGAAACACTATGAGATGGGGAAAAAAAGCAAACATAAATAATAAAAGTACGTTTTATATAGTTAAGAACACTATTATTGTAGGAGTTCTGCTACTAAGAAAGTCAAAAGGCATGGTTATCAGTCACTTCAGAGGATCCACTTATGAGCGCAGTTTAATGAGTGCTACAAAGTTACGATTTAGAACGCAAAAAAATCTGTGTATTGCCAACAAAGTGCTAGTTCATCTTTCAGAAAAGGAAAGGATAATTAACTTGGTTGGAATGTGAACATTTCTTTAGTGCTACTAGTACTTCAAAACATTTGAAATATTTAATGTCTCCAACAATATTTCAGAATAATCCAGTTTTTTTTAGACAGTGAAGAGCATTAGGAATCTTTTATATTGGAAAAATTGAAGTGAATTTGAGGGGCTTTTAGTGCCTACTATGCTACTGTTAATTTGGGGAGGAAAACAGTTCACGATAAATAATGAAAAATATTTGGTTCTATTTAGTTACTTAGCTCATATGCTGCACAATGCAACAAACTGTGTGATAGATTAGTCATTGTTTGATCATGTAGAAAACATAACAGAAGTTTTCAATTGCATTGTATAATGATGAGTTCATTAGTTGCTGGAAATATGTAATTTTCCTAATTTTAAATATATGGAAGTGCTGAGCTGTATCACCCTAGAACTATCTTTATGAGGTTGACAGATGCTTGATTATTTCACAGTTATTAAATGTTAGATATTGAATGTCACGTGAGATTTAGACTTTTCAGCTCTCTAAGGATGAAGAAATGGGAATGATGGATTCACAGCCAGTGCCTGAATACTAATTATTTCTTTTTCAGAGTATGTTAAAAGATAAGCCGGGAAAAATGTAAAGTGTCTGCACTTAATAATATACAACTGCTTTCAAATATTTGACTTTACTTTTTCATTTGGCAAACAAAACTACACTTACCCAATACAGTCACCCTTTGAAAAACAGTGTCAAGCATTCTTGAAGGCTTAGCAATGAAAAAGATGAAGTATGGAGTGTTTGTCAGGAATATTCGTACTGGGATGCTTAGCAGAGCATGCATAGAGTTTCGGGAGTGTGGTAGGATACATTTCAATCTTCAAATCCTGAGTATCCTGATTACATAAAACCTGCGGAATTTATGTTCACTCTAATACAGCAGTAAGAATAACATTTCTTGAGTAAACAGGCTTCCTAAGAATACATAAATCTGATACATGTGGAGACTGCTTAATTTAAATTTTATTTCACTTATGCATGACAGAAGTTTTAGGATTTGATTTACAGTGCCTATTTGCATGGAATGTATTACGCAGGTATTGTCTAAAGTTGAAACCTGCAATACTGAGTTGTATGTCTGAAGTAAAAGAAAATGAATGTGTGCTCACAGGCATGCACTCATATACACAAGAAAAAAAAGATAATTGGAATGGCCTTCCTTAATATACTTATTAAAAAATAAACCTTTCAAGGAAAAGTAGTTGTTTCCCTCTTTTGGAGTCTCTTGATCAGTCACTTTTGTGGGAAGCAGGTGTTTTAACCCTTTAAGTTGCAGAGGTTTCAGAGTCAATTCTATTGTGTCTTTGGTATGCAATTTCTGAGTGAAGAGTCTTTGACTTCTGCAAGATCTGAGAAAGCCTTTCAAATACCCTTAGTGACTTGGAGCCTAGTATACAGCCATTGTTTTTCCAGGTCTGCCCTACCACTCAGGCTCATTTCTCTCTCCTTCTAGAACATGCTCTTACAATGAAGTACTGTACATTCATGGTTACCTGCAAGTCTGGGGGCTTGCTCAGGTACCCAGTATTGGCCTCAGATGGGTGCTGGGTGCCCATCAAAGCCACTCTCTCACTCCCTCTCTTCAGCTCAACAGGGGAGAAAAAGTATAACAAAAAGCTCATGGTTGAGACAAGGACAGGGGAGAGATCACTCAGCAAATACAGTCATGGAGAAAATGGACTCAGGAAAATTTATTTAAATTTCTTATCAGTCAAATCAGAGTAGGATAATGAGAAATAAAATTTCAATCTTAAAATATTCCCCCCCCCCCTTCTCCTTGGGTTCAACTTTACTCTCAGTTTTCTCTGTTTGCTCCCCACCACTGGAGCTGGGAGATGCAGAATGGGGTTTGTGGTCACTTCATCACACAATGTGACATGTAATGCCACTCCTCCTAAAGGGGAGGGCTCCTCACAGTCCTCACCTGCTCCATTGTGGGTATGTCTCATGAGAGGCAGTTCTCTATAAATGTCTCCAGCATGAGTACTTCCCATGGGCTACTGCATGAACTGCTCCACTGAGGGCTCCTACACTGGAGATAAGGGAGATGAGGCAATGTGAAGTGTCTTGGCCAGACCTGGCTCCCTATCCAGCTGTTCCTGATAATTACTCCTACTTAATCCTATTTCTTACAATTTATGGAACTGTAAATACAAATGTGAACATGATATTGTTCTTGTCTATTTTAAAACTAGATGTCTCTACTAGATATGGCAAAGTCACTGCAGAGGAAACATGCCCCATGGGCAGGAAAATGTGTGCAGGATGCCCCAGGTTTACATTTCTAATTGGATGTACAGTGTCTATTCTGCTTTATGCTGTGCCTCAAAGATGGCACCTTGCCCACTAGCAGCATCTGATGTTAATTGGAAGTGCCAAAATACTGGGTTGAACTCAAAGTTATTGAAAATGTAGATCTTGTTTTTGACCCAAGTGTAGATTGCCAATTCCCTTCCATACATTTTTACAATACACTGATACCTCCCTCCCCAGAATCACTTTCTTTTTTGTCTAAATGTTGCATCATCAGGTTTGAAAATATGTTTACTTACTAGTTACCAAAAACACTAACAGTTTGCCAAATGTGTCTCTGAATTTTCCTGGGTGGTTTTAAAATTAAACTTCACCCATTCTTTGTAAAACTCTTGTAGCTTTGTCTTCTACTCTGGGCTTCTATTTAAAATCCTAAGCTGATCTCTGTACATGAATTGTGATTGTTTGTGGTATCATCTTGCTGTTCACATAAGAATTCTCAGCTGACCATTGATGCAGAAGAATCAGTGGCCACCTTTTATCACATTGCCACATTGATCCATTCACAAGAAAACCTTTTCCAAACACTCTTTAGACCTTTACTGATGTGCACTTGACATGTCTCTTGAATGTTTGCCAGCCAGACTTCTTCCCATTATTGGGGCCTGAGCAACAGGACTTTCAGGACCAGGCTTTATCTTAAATCCTGTAGCTTTTACCTCCCACTTCTCCTTTGTTTTAGTGGGCATTTTGTCTCCCTGAAGCATCCATTCAGAATTTGATCTCCTAGTGGTTAATCTCATTACAGATAATCCCATGTACTGAAAATCCTTCCAACAGGATAATCTTGTGAACAGCTTCCCTCTGCTGCCTTCTTACCATTCTTTCAGGGGTGAATTATTTTGATCTGTTAAATAAATGGATCTCACCTATATATATGCAGTTTTTCCTTAAGTACTGGTCTGATGCAAAAGTCTGATTTCTTTACTAGGCAATAGAGAATGAAATGGTTGCTTTCTCACCACTGATGTATATGAAATTCAAGAACTGTAACATGGAAAACCGGAATCATCCTCAAAGACTGAGGCATAGGCTTTTAAAAGTTACTAGTTTATTAATACCTATGTATTAGCTGTGGAATGGGGACATAGCAATTATGACAATAAGTTCACTGGATATATAAATCTACATATAAATCTAAATGTCATCTTTCAAAGAGTGCATAGAAGAGTAAGAATCTATAGTGGCATCTGAATGCGTTCATACTACACAGCGCACAGTTAAATCATAACATTTTCTTCCCATAGGAAAAAAAATCACAAAGAATTTTCCACAGTAAAAAACGGTCATCTTATTAAAATCAATCAAAACAGGATTCTTCTTCAGAATTCCTACAAATTAATTTTCCTAGTAATTTGTGTATTATATTGATGGTCTGAAATATAAATTGCATGGCTGGTTAGAAATCCTAAGTGTGGTCTGCAAGGTACCCAGGTATTGATATGTATGCTGCTTCTTTCATCACATTACGTGTCTTGGTGTGTGTAAGCAGCAGTTTAAAGCTCTGAACAGTCAGAGTCTGCTTTCCTGTCTGGCTCATACAAACTTTATTTGGGAGCTGGAGATCTAGTCAAATGCTGTAAAGCATGTACAAGTTACCAAGGAAGTGGTGAGAATAAGGCAAATTTTTGTAAACATAATTGTAATGATTTTTAATTAGGTGGTGTCTTAGATTGTTTTGTAATTTAATAGAGCTTGTCAAATGCTTGAAAAAATACTCCTCAAATAAATTATTCAACAAATATTGCCATTATACATGAATTAATTTATTCAGTGAATAGTATTCAGCCAGCTACAGAATTGGTCAAGGGCTGCTAAAAGCTATTTGCTGAAGAATGGTTCTGATGAATAACAGCGGTACTCTTTGAATAATACATTTGACAAGGACTACCTGACCAGTTCTATTTTTATCGAGTTAGAGGTTTTGAAGTCTTACAATTGAGCAGCCACAGAAACTCCAGTACACGATAACCACAGGAAGCCCAATTGTTTGAGCAGTTCTTGCTACTACAGTGATCTAGGGGAATAGTGAATATGTACCATCATGTACCATCACTATCTTCTGTAAATGAAGTTTGTAGGACTGCTGACTCCGCAGTCCTTCTCCATCTGATTGTTTTGGCTATTCAGTGTAACCCTTAGTAAACATTTTATTCTCTGACTATTCTCTTGGTAACATGGCTACATCCTCCAGGAGATTCAGACTGAATCTGGCTACTGAATTCATGACTTTTGAAAAGCAAGACTATCTCTAGTTTTTTTAATCCAGACTTAGCATGGGACTGACTTCAGGCTCTTAAGAAAGTGTTATAGATGTGTAAGAGTTAGGACATGCATTGACCTCCTATGTTTAGAAACAGTGAGAAGCAGGCATCAGAGACACAAGCCCTCCAGTCCACTTACTACCAGATTTAGAGGGACTGAAACTGTGTGAACAAGAGATTTAGTGCAGGGCTTGGTGACAGGTAACTGCGTATGGTCTGAGAAAATGGAGCAGAGGTGGCATGGGGGTGTGGGGACTGGTGGGTGTAAAATAGGATTTACATAATTTAGCCCTGGAGCACGAAGCTTTGAGCTTCATTCACTACAGTACTTATGGACATTAGATAAACTGCTATATTCGGAGCAGCAGCAGGGTTAATTAATCCAAGCCAGCTCAGACTGTGATTGCCTAGCTATTTGGCACTGTGCTTTTATTTAATTGATAAGACCAGGACTGCTCATGTTTCACTTTCTACTCTGTGCAGAATATTTGTCCTGTCCTGTCTTTAGAGAGGGTCTTCACACAGTGCATTTCAGAGATGCTGCACAGTCCATTTGAGCTATGGTCAGAGCTTGTGAACAAAACTGTGGAAACCAGATTTGAAATATAATATAAAATAGATATAACAAACCCCATGTCCTTTATGTGTGCTGCTGGGGTGCCAGCACCTTCCAGTTGAGTTCTTTGACACACAGTACAGATAAAACATGGTAACTTGGGGTGGACTGAGGAAGGTATTTTCAAAGCCATTCCTCACTTGAACAAAATACTAACATGGGCACAGTCCTTATTGCTCATGGAAGTAGGCTGCTGTGTATGAGATTTTTAGGTAGTCATGGAACCAAGTTAGAGTATTATTATACTTTCTCATTAAAAAGCTAGAGAGAAAAGCAGCTGCAGCTTGCTGAATTCTGCCCTTCAGGTTTCTTTGAATGAACTTGTACTGATGAGCGGGTTGGTCAGACAGGTGAAATGAGGTGTCCAGGATTTTAGAAATATATTCATTTCACAAGTTAATTACATCTGGAATTATAGATGTGTTAGTGTTTGTCAAAGTCTGACAGCACAACATGTACTATTAACAATTAAAGTGCAGTGATGTTAGTGTCTCTTCTGAGCTGCAAAACAATGTTCTATGCTTAGTTACATTGCCAAAATAAAAATATAATGTAAATCCTCTTGCCTACAAGTTTTCATCTCTGATTTTTTACTGTCTGTGAAAATATCCCAAATGGGATAATGAGCAAAGACCTCTAAAGCTACAATCCCTCTGGAGTACAGCAGTTTTGCTGTTCCTGCATTTATTACTATGAAATACTGTGGGTCAAAAGCAGGCTTAGGAGGCCTTCAAGTCTGACCTAATTATCTGTAGTACATTTCCAGTTTTCTCCAGATGCAGCTCTATATCTAGAGGCCACTTAACTCTCATGCTATGTGTAGTGGAGCGTATTTTGTGTCTTTTTTAATCACTTGGGACTTAAAAATAGTACAATATTTCAGTCTAATAACAGAACATAATAGAGATACTGTGATTTACTAATAGAATAAAGGGCTCGACATCACAGATAACTGCTCTATGAACTCTGCCAGAAACATAAGGCTGTACACCTAACATTTTAGGCAGAATTTCAGGTGAAGAACACTAAAAGCCAAACCTCTTAATCTGAAATCTACTTCTCTCTATTTTGGGTATGTCTTATGTAACACCCTGGCCATGCTGTAATGAATGAACCTGACAGCAAGGACTCTGAAAACCATTATTGGACTAGTTTTGCCATTATTCTGCTATGGAAGTTGGAGTGAGCAATATAAACCTTCCGTGCCTTTGTTTCATGGTGATAGACATTAAGTTCTGATTTTACAGTGCTTTGTCATACCTCTGTGTAGTACCAATGGAGAGGAATTAAACTTGCCAATAAATCATCCCAGTTACTGCCCTCTGTTATACAATTGGTGTCCTTCTAACTAAGTACATCCTCTTCTAATATGAGCTGTTTCTTTTGTCTGTGGAACAAGTTCAAGAGGACATACACGGTACTGCTGACCAATAATGGGTGACAGCACTTCTGTGCTGAAGTAAAGGAAACCAACAAATTATGGAATGACCAGTGAGTAGCTAATGGTGTCTAAGCCACTAGTTTCAAGCTGCTTTACACAGAACTCCTGCCTGTTACCTTAGAGCTTGTGCTCTATAAAGACCTCCTTTAGCATGTGGGAACTTCCTAGCCCCTGTGCTGTGAGGAGGTTTGTCTTCCACTGATGGATTGAGTGCTGTTGGCAGCTGGGTCTAATTCTGTGTGCTTTGGGGTCAGATTATGAAATGCTTAGTAGGGGACAACTTGCTTACTTTACTGCTATGTAAGGTTTTAGGTGGTGTTTCTCTTAAATAAAGCTGTAATTGATCATTTTGCTACATCTATTCCTGTCTAGTTGAAAGCCTGTATCCCCAAGGATCAGTACTGGGATGAGTCAATCTATTCATTAATGACATTGATGAGGGTTTAGGGTGCACTGTCAGCAAGTTTGCTGATGACACAAAGCTGGATGATGTCGCTGACACCCTAGCAGACTGTGCTGCCATTCAGCAAGACCTGGACAGGCTAGAGAGCTGAGCAGAGAGAAACTTAATGAGGTACTACGTGTAGAGTCTTACATCTGGGTAAGAACAACCCCAGGTACCAGTATAGGTTGGGTCCTGACCTGTTGGAGAGCAATGTAGGAGAAAGGGACCTGGGGGTCCTAGTAGACAGCAGGATGACTATGAGCCAGCAATGTGCTCTTGTGGCCAAGAGAACCAACAGCATTCTGGCGTGGATGAGAAGGGAGATGGTTAGCAGATCGAGAGAGGTTCTTTTCCACCTCTACTCTGCACGGATGAGACCGCATCTGGAGTATTGTGTCCAGTTCTGGGCCCCTCAGTTCAAGAAGGACACAGAGCTACTGGAGGATGCCCAGCATAGAGCAACAAAGATGATGAAGGAAGTAGAACACCTCCCTTATGAGGAAAGGCTGAGGGAGCTGGGGCTCTTTAGGTTGGAGAAGAGGAGGCTGAGAGGGGACCTAATTAATGTCTACAAATATGTGAGGGGTGGTGTCAGGAGGATGGAGCCAGGCTCTTCTCAAGATCATGTGGTGATAGGACAAGGGACAATGGGTGCAAGCTGGAACAGAGGAGATTCCATAGAAATATCAGAAGGAATTTCTTCCCAGTGAGGGTAACGGAGCGTTGGAACAGACTGCCCAGGGTGGTTGTGGAGTCTCTTTCTCTGGAGATGTTCAAGACCCACCTGGATCTGTTCCTGTGTGACTTGGTCTGGGAGATCCTGCTGTGGCAGGAGGATTGGACTAGATGATCTTTCGAGTTCCCTTCCAATTCCTAATGATTCTACGATTCTATCTCAAGTGTGCTGAAAGGAATGAAATAGCTAGTGAAGCTAAGAAAGTGGTGTCCAGTGTTAGACTGTCAGAGATTTGATAAAGTGTAAATAATAGGTAATTCTGAGAAATTAGGGACTGAGTGTTATGAGGACTTCAGGATGCCAAAAGCAGTATGTATCTGTAGTGCTGGTGAGACTGAGATGCCAGGAGCTCTGCCTATTGTCTTCTTGTTAATGGACAGGAGTAACTCAATGGGAAATGGGCAAGTTCAGCTGAAAAATAATGGTGAAACAAATTAGGCTGGTGAGTGATGCAGTCTTGGTTTTCCAAGCAAGCCTGATGGCCTTTTGGGGAAAGATGATTTATAGACAAGTGGAAGATTCTAGCCAGTGCAGGGAATAGCTGAGTAAAGCTTTGTGTTAGACTGAGCCTTCTGCTGGTTCCCTCTTGCCTTAATGTGTGTAAATTCTCATCTTTTTAACTGTACTGGTTGTAGCTCCCCAGGAGCAGGCAGGACTGCTCCCCACTGGACACAACCAGTTTCAGTCAGCCCCAGTGGACCCATCACAGAGCACAGTAGAGCCCTACAGACAAGATAGAGCCAAACTGGGGAAACCATGTTTAAGAATGGGCATGAAATGCACCATAAACAGAGGAGGAAGGGTGAAAAGTAAGCAGTGACAAGCAGCAGAGGGAACATTGAGGCTGGAGGCTGAGGCACTCCATGGCAGTCATGCAGATATCCCTATACAGGTTGTAGAGGATTCCATGCTACAGCGGTAGATATATCCTAATGGGATTGCAGCCCGTGGAGATCCCATACTGGAGCATACACTTTCTTCCTGAAGGATTGCAGACCACGATGGAGCAGTGAAAAGTGTGAGGGGGAGTGAGCTGCCAAGAACTGCTGTGTAATCACCACAGGTCCCAAACCATACCCTACTGTACTGCTCCAAGGAGGAGAGTAGGTTTAATGTTTTCCTTTGTTTCTCAATACCCAAATCTGTTTTAATTTGCCATAAAGGAATTTTCCCCAAATCAAGTCTGTTTTGCTCTTAACAGTAACTGGTTACCCATTTCCCTCTCTTCATCTTGGCAGGGATATTTCTCACCTGATTCCCCCTGGTGTTCTGCCCCACTGAAAAGGGTCTGATATGAGCATCTGGATGAGCATTTGGCTAATAGCCATGGCTATCACACTCTGACATACAGTAGTGAAAGTCTGAGTGTGTGAGATGATTCTGGGGTATACCTCAAAGCCATAATCTTTTCAGGGAATTGCTGCAAAGCTAACACACATGAAATGCTTAGTGTGGTCAGATTTGCTTTAAATTTGAAATAACTTAGGTATCACTTAATGAGTTGAACAGGCTGAAAAAGATGTTCACATTTTAGGTTCAAGGAGAAGTAATGTTGGTAAAGAGATGAATAGAGGACTCCAAAAATTCTGAAACTGGCCTGAAGCAGGAAAGGTTAGAAGTTTTCATGTAAGAGGATGCCAGGAAAGAAACATTGCTGTGACTATGAACCAAGGAATAACTGGAGAACATGATACTGCAGGTCAACACGTGCCTGTGGGACCTCTATTGACATATGGTTGTACCTCCCCGCTAGCCCTTTGGAAAAGATATTAAACCCTGTTGCTCTTTTGTGTTTTATCACATTTGAACCAAATAAGTAATGCAAAAAGAAAAAAAAAACTCAAGTAACAAAGCAACATTCAAGAAAAGTTTGAGTGGGAAAGTTTTGTGTGGTTCAAGTTGAGTTTTGTTGGTTAAGTCTGTGCTGCTTTTCTGAGTAGTGGTCACCAAAGTGATTGTGACATGTTGTGTTCTGCACTCTGTCCACCCCTTGGGCATTCAAAGCAGCTGAGGAAAACCTTGCCTGGGTATGCCTGGCAGCGTATGAACCATACAAAGCTTTTGGGAATCCTTAGGGAAATAGGTTTCTGCGTGTTTTAGAGGATGGCCTTCTGTTTTGCCTAGGGCTTCATGCCTGGGGTTACTAGCTAGGTAGATGGTGAATCTGGAACTGAAGAATGAGCTCCTTTCATATGACAGACTGGATGTACTTGTAGGTATCAGATTTTCTCCTGGCAGGGCAGGACCTGAGTTGTCTGTGGTAGTTCAGAACAATGATTAGTATTGGGTATGGAATATTAAAGGTTATAGACCTCAAATGCCTGGTGCTATGTTCCGGTCACAGCCATTCATTTTACAATTCTCTCAGCTTAGCTGCTCTAAGGTGTCTATGGCACTTGGTGGCTATTTGAAACTTATTTTGAGGTACATGTTCCTTAAAAGATCACAATACTATGTTGGTGACTTGATACACATGTGCTGAAGAAGTTGTAGCTTAAGACAATGGCTATTTAAAAATTAAGGGAAAACAGACTGTGGGTCTCCAGGTGCTGGAAACAATATTAAATAAGAAAGAATATTATTACGATGGGCACGTGGCACTTTTGCCTCTGGAGATGCATACATGTGGCATGCTTCTAGGGCATGTGCTCAGATTCCAGCTTTCATGAGTGTTAAAATACAGCAAATTTTTTGATACTATCTCCCTCTGACTTCAGTGGTCTTTGAGGAAGAGAATTCTTTTTAGCGTCGCAGCTTTTAGAAAAGAGATAAAGCAGAAATGTTCAAGCAGCTCTAAGTACGTGTCTCAAGAGAACAGGGCTTAAACCATCATTTAATCTCTTCTATGCTGAGACTAGACGTCTGGGGAAGAATTTTTGTTTAAAGTAAAACTAGTGAATTTGGACTTCCGTTCCTTTTCTGTGAGGACAAAATTAGTCCATTACCACTGTGAAAGGTAACTCATGTATTCTGAGACCAAAAAAATGAAGATGATTGCAGTATGAAAGTAGTTGAAATAAGGCCAGTCTGTGCCAGTAATGCTAATAGGAATAGTTTGAAAGGCAGTCTTGGGATTCAGGAGCACAAATGTAGTCTTTGTAACACTTGTCTTTGTTATAAAAGATTTCCTTTTCCCTTCTCCTTGTGTCCTACCACATTCTTGTGCTTATGGAGGTGACTTTCAGTATAGTTGAACTGCAATTAGCTGTCACTGAGCTACCCTGAAAACCAAGGAGGTGGATTTTACAATTGCATTAACCAGAACCCAGCTCCCTAGGGAGAACTTCCCACTTGAAATGTGGTTTCTTTTGTTTTCAGAGCAGTTTATTCCAGCTTTCATAAAGTAACTGAGAATACCATTTATTAAAACTCCATGTAGGGACTATGAGCACATATATGCACCACTATCAGTGCTCTAAACATCTTTGATATAATTGTAATAGCTATGTTGATTTCCCCAGCATTTCCCAAAGGCAAAAATCACAGATGATAGGGATCTGTAATACTTTGTAGCTGAGAAGCTACTTGGTTAAGTTCTTTAATTGCTGACAGAAGCAATGTAGATATTATAGAATCATTAGGGACCTCAAAAGATCACCAAGTCCAATCCCCCTGCCACAGCAGGATCACCTAGACCAAGTTGGTGAGTCAGATGGCAATTGCTGAACAGCAACAGTTGGCTGTGGTGTTTGCTGTTGTGAAGGTTTTCAGAGCCAGGCCGTTTGATGACTCTTGGCTCATTGTGTACCGACCTGTGTGAGAAGGCAGACAGCTCACTGTTTTGGAAGCAACACAACCATCACTCCATTGTCAGTGTAGAAAGCAATAAAATACATGAGAATGAAATGAATGATTTGCACCAGCAGAATGGGAAGGGGGCTAAAAGATTAATAGATGGAGAGAACTGAGACACAGACAAAGTCATTCAGGACATGTGCTTGCTGAAGTGCATCAAATCACAGTGCTCCCAAAGAATTTTCTCCTTGAACATCTGTATGTCCAAGGCAGGCATTTGGGGCAGATAAACTGGGAAGATGCAGTAAGTTTGGCCTGTTTCTTCTGTCTGTCATGTCTGCACAAAGTTCAAAAAACTGTTGCAAGTAAACATATTTTAAACTCATATCCCTACATCCTCCAGTCTGTCACAGAGTAGGATTTTTGAAGCTCTCTTCACAGCATACATATTAAAGGCATGGTAGAACATATAGCTCCAGGATTCCCCCCTTTACTGTCCATAACGACAATTGCGCATGAGTGGTGCAAAACTGGCACTAAGTAGTCTAACAGGCTGGACTGCCTGTGGCTCCTTTCTTCCTGATGCATCCTTAATTTGAAGTTCTTTTCTAACTAGGGGGGCTGTCACAAAATTGGATCCTCCTCTATAGGATTTTTTAAGCACTGCAGAGGCTCTGCAGTTTATTTATGCTACTGTGTGGACACATCCTCCTGTGCCACTGTGTTATGTGCCAGTCTGCCAACATGTATCATAACAAAAAGCCAGGCAATGTATTTTATTGTGGTAATCACAGCAGCCCCTGAATTATCAACATTCTGCTAGAATCTCTCTTTACACACTCTGCTTCTGTTTGAAGTATGGTATGAGTAAGGTTTATACTATGAATCTCTAATTGTAAGAGTTTATTATTGAGCCCTTTTTAACCTGAATATTACAAACACTTCTTTGGTAGACTATTTCAGGGACTTTCACTTAAATAAAGCTTAATGTTTTGGTTCTGTGTTTTTTTTTTTTCTGAAAGCTTTTTGGGCTTTTCTAGTGTGTTCTTTGATCTTCTTTTGTAATAACGTGATCATCTCGCATTTCAATACAGAAACTGGAACTAAAGTATACATGAAAAAGTCCATAACAGCTCTCTTGCTGTTTATTTCAACAATCTTAATTAAAGAAAAACCTAATCCTACAACAGACTTGTGATTTGCCTTTTCTTTGAAGCACAATTAGTTTTCATTCATATCCCTTGATGTCAGTGTGGGAAAACTATTGGTGGGTGCATCAGTGCTGATGGGGTACAATGAATACTTTTTTTTCAACCTGAAACATATCTCACAATAAAACCAGGCACACAACGCACGTGCACACACACACACATGAAAATAAGCTCTGTATTCATGCTGCCTGCAAAGCCATGTCTAAGTCTTTCTTGGCTGCTAGCCAAGGTCTCTAAAAACCCATTAAGGCTATTAGAGAAATTATTTCTCTTCCTTTGTGAGCTGGGTAAATTTCACAGTTATCATTGCAGGAGGAAATGAATTGGGAATATATCTGTCTGGGGATGGTTGGTCTTTCGGTGGGAATTGAGCCAACTCGATGTAAAACAGCAGCTGTGCGTCAGTGCCTGTACTTGCAGCCTAGAGTCAGTGGATGGCACTGTAATATAACTATTGTGCAAAAAAACCCTTGGAAAACAGTAAGTGCTCTCTGGCATTTGTGAATAAATGCATCTATTCTTACCATTATGGGCTTCATTGGAAATCAGCTTTTGCTTTAAAATTATATGCACAGCAACATTTAACATGTGCTGAGCTTTCTGGGTGCAGGAGAGCTAAGCAATCCATTCCCAAAATAGTGCAGCAGCAGCACATATAGAATTGTATGGTGGCCTCGTCAGACTATAATAAAAATATACAAACATGCAACACGAAATCAGATATTTACAAAGATGGCTGAACTTGGCCTTTGTCCTCTCTTATGCCTCACGGTTTTAGCACTTGGAATTACCATTTCCAGGGAGGTTCTTGATTGCTGTGAAAGTCAGAAGCAGCAGAATTTCTTTTGGTATGTGAACTTTTGTAAAGTGCAGCTGATGCAGCCTTCTCTGTAAAAGTTTATCAGAGAACAGAATGGCTTTTCTCTTTTTTTTTAAATCTCGTTTTCACTTTTAGTTTCTGGAACCCACATTGCAAATGTGTGGTAGAACAATACAAGTACAGCCACACAATATAACCCTTTATCTTTCTGCTTAGTCAAAAAAAGCTTTTCATCAAGTGAAACAAGTAATATAGGTTTTCTAGCTTCTTGCCGGAATTTGGGAAGGAACCACTTTACATATTCTTCCTGAGAGGTTTTATTTATTTATCTTTATTTTAGTTTTTTGTCCTTTAAATCCTAGCCTGCTTTCTTCATCTGTTTGTCTTCCTGATTGCTAGCACCTAGCAGTGGCCTGTGCAGAAGTTTTTACTGGTCTGCTTTTAGGTGCTGCAGGTACCAGAATTATGCAGGTAATCTCAATTGAATTCTTTGTACTATCTGATCCTGTATGATTTTTCAAACAAGTATGACCATCTGTTAGAAGGACTTGCTTGTTTTCCAAGCTTTTGTCTGTAGTTCCGCAAATGCATAGGACTCGAAGGAGCAGAAGTGAAGCGCTCAAAGTTTGTTTTAAAGTGTAAATGCATGTGGGTCTTTCCAAAGAGTTCATACTTCTTGTAAGCTATGTTATAAACCTACTGGTCTCATTTAGAACTGATAGCAAGATGTTATTGCAGTATGTCTTTCTGTCCAAAAGGGTAGCTATAACAGCTAAAGGAAATTAAATGAAATGTGCACTTAAAAAAGAAAGTATCCAGAATTATGGCTTCTGCTGTTGCTAAGGTAGTCTTTGGTATAGTATTTGCCCTGTATATACTTTTTTCCCTCCTGCCTCTGTTCTGGTTTTTTGGTTTTTTTTTCTCTTTTTGCTTGGAGTTTACAGTTAAACTCATTATAGTTTTTTCTCACAATTCATGTATCCTTGAGCATAGACTATTTGATCACTTGCATTTGTCTTCTCTCAGTAGTTCACTGATACAAGTACAAGCTGTTTTTTCCAACATGTAGTTTTGAAGGGTGTAGGTGTAGTAAAATGGTGTTAATTTCCAAAGATATGTAATTTTGTATACATCCAAGTGTTTTGAATGAATTTTAAGTATGAATTGGCTGAATTTCTACCAAAGCCAACAGCTTGCTTAGAAGAATACTAACTGGCCAGGTGATAAGAGAGTAGAAATTCTCACCATATCTTTAGGAAAGGTTCTAAAGGAGCAATGTGGGACAGCTTGCTGATAAACCTTACTGAGTGCTTAGCTTGAGTAGATAATCTATAGCTAATCATGTAGTTCTGCAAAGCAGCAAATGTCATAAAATTATTTGGACATGTCAGCAAATAAATAGAGGGGAGGTTAAGTTCATCTTTCAAAAGATTTCTTGCAGGTTCACAGATGAGACACTCACTACCCAGCACTGGTAGCTCTTGGGGTTTCTTCTTAAGTCCCATGCCACCTAATTTTCTGTCTTAAATTCTTTATTATCTAAGCCAAGGAAATGGGATTAGAAGTTTTTGCAAAAAAGATAATGTTCTATTACCCCTCCAACCTAGAAATTAAAGCTCATGATCATGAATCAGTCCAGCTCCGAAACTGAACACCAGGAGAAAGAGAATTAAATTAAGACAGAATTGTCTTAATATGTCATGATTTGTAAGCTATCATGTGATTCTGTGGGTAGTCATGACAGTTTTTGAAGGTTGTGGATTGATAATATCGCTCCTAAAAGAAACCTAGTAGCTGTGAGGCATTGTAATATTATGGATCAAAAAATAGCTGAGAGGCAGGAGACAAAGCAGGAACAAATGGACCATTTTCATCATGGCAAAAGGTTAATAGCCACAAGTTTATGTACTAGGTCTGTTGTTGTGTAACGTATTTATTACTTATCTGGAAAGAGGAAGGAGAAATGAGGCAGTAACACCACCTTATTGGCAGATAACCTCTTTGCCAGTTACTTGTTAATCAAGTCCAGAAAAGCCTTAAGGAATTTCACACGGACTCACTCAGACTAGGTACCTGTGAGGTACATTCTTTTGGAAGAAATGTAGAAGAAAATTAAAGTAATTGCACACACGGTCATGGTATCAGCCAGCAGTTTGGTGTTGTAGAGAATTTATTGGGTGTTAGTGGAAAGTTCACCCTAAAATATACTGCAAAATTGGACAGGTTCAGATATCAGTTAAGATAAAAGTGAGTGACATAAAATATCTCCTGTTTTTGTTTCAGCTGAGGAATCAGATGAGAGTGTGAGTGATAAAGATATCTATATCTATCTTTAAAGATATTAGATATCTTACTGAAAGATATCTAATATAAACTGTGGAACTCACTCACTCTGGATCAAGATGAAATCAAGAATTTTACAAGCTTCAGAGTGGGACAGGGCATTTATATGGATAACAAGAATATCCAGAATTATTATAGTAATGCTAAAAAAGAGTATTTGAAGGGATAAACCCCCTCATGCATCAGGATTTAAGGGAATCTATAACTAAAGGGATTAGGATGAGACCTTCAAGGGAGACAGATTATCCTGCATCTGTGTGGGTTTCTTCTATCATTCACCAAAGCATCTGTTGTTGGCTACTGCTGTCTTAGGCCTGGTGGGTGACAAGTTTGAGCCAGAACAACGATTCCTGTGTTCATATCTGAAAGACACTTGTCTGTGCTTGTGTCTCATTGCCATTACAGTGGGCTTTGTCTTCTGTTTGTCTGCACCAGAAGTTAGAACTAGGTCAGGCTCATGTTTTTGATGGTACTTTTGAAATCATTGCAATGAAATAGATGTGTGAGCTAGTGGGCACTGAGACACCATTAGCATTACATGCATCCATAGGGGAGTTCCTCAGTCTTTTTGCATTTTGTCCATCAGTGAAATGTAAGGGTGAATATTTCTAGTTATATATGAGGTGATTGTGTCCAGCTTGTACACTGTAGAACAGTTAAGTTTTGGTAGGTTCCAGTTTTGCTATTTCTTCTCAGTGTTTTAAAGGAAGACAAGCACAATTTCAAAACCCAGTAGCAAAAGCATGTTGTAAAAATTTGCCCATGGAAAATACATCCTTATATTTTAATTGGTTTTTTTTTCTGTCTACAAAATATAGCTGCCAAAATTCTTTAGATATGCCCATGTTTCCATCATAAAATAAATTCAATTTTTATTGTTAATTAATCTTCTTGTGATTCTTTATCTTCCTGTTTTGCTCTGATTCTAGATAGTCTTGTAACTGACCTTTAATAACAAAGCTTTTGATTTGAGCATTTGGGTTCCTGCATTTCACAGGCTTCACTTGGCCCAGAAGTCCATAAATCCTGAGCTTAATTTTGCCTGCAGAATTGTAAGGGATTTTTGAAATTCCATGTAAGAGCTAAACAATTGTGCAACCACTTACTGCATCACATTTTTATGCAGTCATACTGCAAAGTTAGTATCGACGAGGTACGTTTTCTGTTTCCTGGATATCTTGAGGTTTTGGAGTGTCTACATCAACTATCTCAGTGACATCAGATCATAGAATCATATAATTGTTTTGGTTGGAACTTAAGATCATCAGCTCCAACTGTTAACCCAGCACAGCCAGGTCAACCACTGAGCCATGTCCCTCAGTGCCACATCTACCTGACTTTTAAATACATCTAGGGATGTAACTAAACAACCCCAGTTACCTCAGTTGCTCCTCACAGGACTTGTATTCTAGGCTTTTTGCCAGATTTGTTGTCTTTCTTCAGATGTTTTTCAGCACTACAAGCACACAGTTCTTGTAGTGAAAGGACTGGTGGCCACCATTATGGTGGCAAAATTAGTAAAACTAGAATTTGTTAACCTTTTAAATCCATTTTGTCTCAGTAGTAAATTCAGATATTTCAACCTGCCTGACAAAAATTGTTATTTATCAACTGGCCTCGCTAGGGTGTAGATATGGCCTCTAAGTAATTTTAAAGTCAGTAGTTGATGATACTAGGAATATGGAGACTTCTTCTATGGCTGGAATAGTAAATATTACTCTTGTTATTAATACAAATAGGCTGCTTTTGAGAAAACCTCTTCCTGCGTTTGATGAAGCCAAACAGCATGTCTGCAGATTGTGTTGAAGAATGGTAGAACAATTTCACCAAAATAAAAGCAGTTTTTTACCTTTAATATGTTATAAAATATCTGATACATTTTTTTGCATTTGTGGAACGTACTGCAGAGTGATGAAATGGCAGTATTAAAATTATGCAGGCCTAATGTGTTATTTTCTCATCCTTACCGTACTTCTTGCAGTGAAATTGATAATATCTGTGATTTAGTATCTTTGTTTTTACCTTCTACTATTCTGCAATTTCAGAGCCTCTTCCAATTTTAGGAAGTTGCAGAAAAACAGTAAAATTTTAAGTAAAAATATCAAGTTATCCTGGTTTATTTCATGTTGAATGGGGAAAAAAAGAAATGGTAGAAGAATGTGAAACTTTTTTTTCTTCTGTCTTTTACATAATTTCAGTTTGAATCTTTCTTAGTAGGTGGATAAATTTACCATTTGAACATTTATTGCTCTGTCAATGTAAGAAAAGCAAAGAAGATAATTTCTGTAGAGAAGTGTTGAAACCATATCAGCAATGGGCTTTTTTGTAAGATCAGCATTGTGCAGTAAGTACCGGTGTCCTATATGAACACTATGCTATGTACAGTATCTGTTGTCTCACCTGCATGACAGACAGTGTATTTCCCATCTAATTCTTGTAAGCATTTTGTAGTGCAGGTCTTTGACTGCCATTCACCAATGCTGTAATTGAAGTGAAGTTGATTTTTAACTCCTTCCATGGAAGTATGTTAAAAAATGCTTTCTTATGACAGGTTTTCTTCATGTAAGTACTACCTAAACTGGCATTGATTTGGGGTTGAGAATGTAGAAAGTCACATATGGTGTGTGAATGTTTGATGTTAAAAAGCATGTCCTAGAGTAATCAACAATTAACTAATATTTCATGCGGCATATATCCCAGTTTATAAATTTAGCCTTTGAAGAGGCCTGCAGTACAAACCCTGTCATCACTGTCCTTGCTGGGACAGTGTTCTGACTCATGAAGTAAATTAGTGATAACAGGGGCTGTTTTCTTTTAATAAAGATATGTATCTCTGTGTTCCCTAGAGAGGCCAGATCACCTGTCGCTTACAATAGCATCTGCTTCACTAAGTACGAGATTTGAGTACACACTAGTAGCTTGGAAGAAGCATCACTACTTGAGAAAATGCAGGTCAGAAATGCCCCCAGAGATGCCAATACAATAGTACTTCTCTTGGCAAACACATGTTTGAATATAACCTTCCAACAGCTCTGTGATCCTGGCCTTCGTGGAGTCTGAGAACTTTGGGTCTCCTGGAAAAACTGGAAGTCCTTTATTTCATTGATCTATCATGCACACTGATTTATCATGCCTAGTTTTCTCATACTGACAGATGATTATCATTTTATACACTCGCATTATCACTTTTTTCTTCCTTGGGACTCAGAGTTGTCCTGTCTGTAATTGTCTGTAAAACAGACTGCTCGGTTCGGTAATGGTCTAACTGAAGTTTTCCTGTGTTGGAATAACATTAACGACTCACAGCTATCTTCTGGTGTTTTTAATAAATAAAATACCTAAGGAGCAAACCCCAGTGTGTTATGTATGGGATTAGTAGTCCAGCCTTTGGCCTATCTCCTCTTCACCTTTTTCAGCTGAAAGCCCTTGTTCATAGTTCCTTGATGTAGGGAGAACTAATTTTTCAGTTGTATTCTTCCCTCCACTGAAAGCAAAAAAATTTTAACATCTCTCCAAACAGAAGGACTTAACCTTCTTAGAAAGATCCAAACTAAGTAAAAAAAAAATTTGTAAATCCTGAACTATTTTAACTGTGATAAGCACATTTATTTCACTTTGTGGGGCATGGCATGGGTTACCCATTGCTGATATCAGATGACTTGACCACAGACCAGACCCTGCCAGTAAGACTAAGCACCTTGCACAGAGTGGCATGTTAATCCCCTGCTTTGCTTATGGGGCAAAATGGTTGCACTAGATACAACACATTCAGAGTTTGCTTAGTACCCTCCAACATGAGCCCTATTGTGCTGTGTAGACATGCTTTTCCTTACCTTGGAAATGTTAGAGCTTTCTGAACCACAGCTCTTCTTCTATATTTTTTTTTCCAGCTACTGCCTATTGCCTCTTAATGTGCAGAATTTCCCTGGCCTATTGCCTCTTATGTGCAGAATTTCCCCGATTTGCTTATGAAGCAGAAAGGACCTAGGATTTTTCTTGAGACGTTGTACTCCAATTATAAAACCATAAACTAAATGAAAGCCTTAATTATAAAGGAAAACAGCTTAGAATATTGTCATTTGCTTGCTGAGGAGCTAAGGGGAGATTAAAAGGCCAGTGGCCTAAATTTATGTCATTTGTATTTCTGTGAGTCAAACCTCAATCATGTAAAACAGCCAGTAGGCCTGTATTAATGGGAGAGGCCAAGAGAACTGAATCTCAAAGGGCTACTGCCCTTAGGACATGGTACATTATGATAATGTGATGAAGAATAATTACCAAATGTGAAATATATATTGTCGAACACAGGAGCAAGCACTTCCAGACTGAAAATAAGGATATGAGAAACATGGTGAATGCCAGTCAGCCAGGACTGGGTTTCTAAAGGTGTTTCTGCTAAAACTGACTGTTCAGACACTGAACTGGCCTTCAGTTCTTGAAAGGCAAAGTAGATCAGTTGAGAGGTGTGAACTTGTATTATTTGTATTGAAGCCAGATCTTAATGCTTCCTGCAGAGATTATAGATTTATATTACTGGCAGAGACAATAATAACATTCCTGATGATGACAGTTGATATGATAAAGTCCACTGAATTACAGTGATGACAAAAGCATAAGGCTTCATCAAATGGTATTCAAAGATGATGCAAAAATGGATTGGAAGGGTTTATGCACATATGAGCTATTTAAACTGTCTATGTCAGACAAAATACATCAGTACTTCCTTTCTTTTCTTTCCAGGTGTGGTAGGGTTGGTTTTTTTCCATAACTTTTCATGGCAGTTGTGCATGTTGTTGTCTGTTTGTGACATGTAGGTTGGATATAGAGCATGAGTAGTCTGGCATCTTTTCTCTATATACTTATGTAGTGCCATGCAGCACTATAGTCCCTATGCCCATGGCTGTTTGTATTCAGTAAAACCATACCATGTGTGCTGAAAATACTCAAAATAGTGAGTGAATAACACTCCATGGTGAGATGCAGTCGAGTTAAAGCATAGGGCAATCTTGCAAACTTTTGACTATGGTCAAAGGACATAAACATAGATGCTTCAAGTAATGAATGAATTTAATGATTTGTATTAAGCCTTTAGTAGGGGTGCATATACAAATTCTGTATGAAATCTGTCTATGAAAACTGAGGTGAAAGTATAGCTGAAACTGAAAGAATATGCAGCTACCTTAGTGTGGACATGACTGACCAAAGCCTACCTATTATAATGAAGTGAAATTAATTTTTAATGAATTTTCTGTCTTGGGTAAAAGGAATATTTAGGCATTGGGTCTTATCCACTTTTAGCCGATTTGTCAAGTGTATTTTATTTGTTTGTTTGCCAAATGATATACTTGAGAAATAACTTTGCCTTGAGAGATTATCTGGTCTAGATGCTCTATTGTTCGTATCCTCTCAGCTCTCAAAACTGCTAGCTGTGCGCCTTATGGTGCATAATACCTGTACCTACACACTGCTCCTGCATTGTGGGTGGATTTGTTGGCCCATTTTAAAGATGGAGAGGTAGTGTTCAGATTAGCTTCCTCAAGATGAACTAAGATATTTCTGGCAGAGAAGACGACTGATAGTGTGTTCACAACAGCATTCATAGTACTGCTTTCTTTGCTTCTTCACCTATCTGACAAATAAATGTCACTAAAAATCACTAGGAAGAGTTTCTTTCTGTTGTTAAACAAAACAGCCTCTCATTTGCCCTGATGGAGAGGTAGCATCTTGTAAGAAATTTTACATGTCACTGAAGAAATAATTTTTATAGTGTGGGAATCAAACCCTATAGAAAAATGTGCAAATATCAGTTCTTTTAAAAACCAGTGATTACTGATCTTGGGTTGCCCCAATGTATGGATCTCGCACACCCAACAACCTACACTTATAAAATAATGTAGAAATTAAATGAAATAATCTCTTCTGAAAAATACTGTCTTTTTATAAGCAAGAGATAGAAATATTTTGTGTAAGGTAATATGGATAAGCCTTAAATTTTCACTGTGTATTTTTATATGCTGCAGGCAAAAACAACAAAAACAACATACAAAAGTGATTTTTAAAGACTGTTTCAAGTGTACATGATGTTTTCCCCCTCGCTTTTCTGCATTACCTTTACCTGTCATAATGATATGATTTGCAACTGAGAGTTTAAACAGTAAACATTGAAACATTTTCCTCTTTTCTGTTGAATTTTGCAATGGTTTAAAAATGCAGGAGCATTGACTAGATCCAGTCTTCACCTGCAGTTAGGATGTAGGTCCATTTTTGGAACAGTGTTGTAGATACAGTATTTAATTTTGCTTTTCCTGAGTTGAATGGGAAACACAACTTTTCCATTCCTGAGTTTCCAAATCTTACATAGAGCTAAGAGACACAGATGTTGAATAAAAACATCAGGAATCATGAAGTTCTGTTCAAAACCCTCTTCATCTTCAAGGAAGGGTGGCAGAGCAACAGCTGTAATGTATGCTTTGGTCTGAAAGCATCTCTCCCTCAGTGTGCCCTTAGGCCAATGTTAATTGCTGAAACCCAAATGGTATAAGCGAAGTTTTAGAGTACAGTACTGCTGAAAAAGAAATGCAATAAGAAAACAAGCTAAGTACCCAATGCTAAGAAATGACGATTCTGTAGGTTTCCTCAGTCAAGCAATATTTATCAGGTGCATTGATTTAACTAGCGGCTATTGGCAGCTACAAATGGATGATGACAGGAAACAAAAAACCACCTTCATTTGCCATAAGGGGGCTTTTCATTTTAATGTAATGCCTCTTGGAATTACCAGTGTCCCGACTACATTTCAAAGATTAATGAACATCATCCTGTCAGGTTTAATACATCATACTTCTCTAGCACACTTGGACAGGATACTGTTCCCATAGATTCACAGAGTTTTCAACAACACAAGATTTATTTATATTTTTTTTAAGACTAAGCTCTGAGAGGAACTAAATATTTAGGAGTTTAAAAAGGCTTGCATTCCAATCTGGAAACACAGTTGTGTATATAAATACTATAAAATTAATTTATGTCTGTGGAAAACAAAAGCCTCAACATGCTGCAAGATCACGCAGAAAGCTGCATATAGCTGTGTCCCATTATCCTGAAATTAGTAGTCTTTTGTGTTAGTGAAGGAAGTAAAATTACTCTCAGAATGATTTGAAAATCTCTTTAAGTCTCATGGGTCTCTCTTATGAAATGTAGGATTGAACAATTCTTTGATTTTAGCAATTTCAAGACCACAGCACAGTAAAGTTAAACCCCTTTTATTAAAGCCAACATTGATAAACAAATTCAATTGGAAAGTTACTATTCCAAAGTTACAATGACTTAGGCTTAAAAGTATTTTGCTTCAATGTGTTTACTTGGTTGTCCTGTTAGATTAAAAAGCACACAACTACAGTTTTGTGATATAAACCACAGCATTGATGATGGAATAACATGAATGCCTTGCTTCATAAAAGAATAATTTTAGTTTTCTTCAATGCTGTGATGTCTACGTGCCATTAACCATTGCTTGGTTTTGGACACGTATGAAAGCATATTCCAAAATTACACATCAGAAATCAACAATATTTGTTACACTTGGAAGAAAATTATGTGGGTTTAGATTCTTTTACACAAGGAAACATCTTTGCTTCTGGAGACATCTTCCCTGACTTGTTATGTCTCACAGGACCCACTCATAAATATATTGCTGAACAGATAAGTTTTTTAACCAGTGGAGTACCCCACAGTCTACACAAAATTTGATCTTTCAAAAACAGTTTCCAGTGGATGGATAGCTTTGTCAATTTAATGAATGTTTAACTATTTTGTATAGGATGTTCTATTAGTCTCCTGTATCCCATAAACAAAATACTCTATGGAAAAGAGGAAATACATATGCAACTTCATAATAAAATTAGTCTTCATAATTATGTTAAGATTTTGTTTCAGGACAGATTTTCATAAAAGGTGCACATAGGACCTCTGATGGTGGTGTTTCTGGATCTCTCTGTGGTGTTTATGTATTTAGCATGCCAGCTGCAGAATTCTCTACATAAAGTGACTGGGGACTACTGATTTCAGGAGGTTACATCCTGCTCACAGCCCTGCCTCAGCTGTCCTGTACAGCCAAACGCAAATCTCGATCTAGTCTCTCTGTGGTGTAAAAAATGGGTTAAACTTTATCAAATAATGAACATAATCAGAAAAAATTTAGTCATCCACTTGTTTACCATTTCCTCCTCTCTTTTCATAGAAAGTACTTTTTTCTTTCTACTGACCCAGAAAACTGAGGTTATCTGCTCATATTTCTCAACTAAATTGTTAAAAATCTCCTGTGTAGATAAAGCAACCGTTTCTAACTTCTGTGCCTTGAGCAAGTGTACTGTAAATTCATCTAGTGTCTTACAGAGCCCTTTGCAGCTTTAGTCATTACTGTCACCATACTCAGTGGTGCACTGAGATGCAGAAGACCTAATTTTATCAAACTGAAGTGACTTTATTTTGTTGTCTAGTTTCTTATTAAATAAACATATATTAAAAAACATTCAACTATAAGTGTGTTTTGTTTCCTGGACTGATTTTGAAGTTGTCATTCTTTTCTTCAGAGCTCTCTGAGATTTCTATTTTGGGCAACAGTGAAACCTTCTGAAGTATTATGTATGGCTTTTTAAAGCTGAGATTTTTTTAAAATACCAGGAGGGCCAGTAGACCAGACTGGAGGAGGCCCACTTTCAAATTCTTTCCTTGATATTGCTGTACTTCCCCGTGTAATTTTTTCTTGTTAGAACTCTTGCACTATGCCTATACAATTAATCAGTGTTTAGATCAGGGATTTTTACTGGAAGATGAATTAGAGGCATAATGGGAAATTAAGAGGCAACAAACTCAATTGGATATATGAGAGTCTGAGCTGATATAAGGAAAATCTTTTTCACCATGAGAACAAGTTGCTTAGAGAGGTTGGGCAAACTCTGTCCTTGGCATTTTCAGAACTCAACTGGATAATGTCCTGAGTGGTCACTTCTGATCTCAGAGCTGACCCTGCTTTGAGTAAAAGGCTGGTTAGTGATCCTCCTGAAGGATCTGATAAGGAAAGCAGATAATAAAGGGGTGATTGGTGACAGCCAACACAGTTTCATCAAAGGCAATTCCTGCCTGACCACTGGGTGGCCTTTTACGATGGGGTGCACAAAGGCAGAGCAACAGATACCACCTCCCTGAACCTGTGCAAAGCAGTTGACACTGTCCCACATGACATTCTGATCTCTGAACTGGAATGATACGGATTTGATGGATGGACCACTCATTGGATAAGGAGATGGCTGGCTGGTTGCACCCAAAGAGTTGTGATCAACTGCTCAGTGTCCAAATTGAGAGGTGTGATGAGGGGTGTTCCTCAGGGGTCGGTACTCGGAGCAGCGCTGTTTAACATGTCAGTGATATGGCCAATGGAATTGCATGCGCCTTCAGTCAGTTTGCTGATGACACCAAACTGTGTGGTGAAGTCAACACACTGGAGGGAAGGGATGCCATCTGGAGGGACCTTGACAGGCTCATGCAAACTGCATGAAGTACAGCATGGGCAAATGCAAGGTTCTGCACCTGGGCTGAGGCAATCCCATGCACGAATATAGACTGGGAGAAGAAAGGATGGAGGAAAATCCTGAGGAGAAGGACTTGGGAGTGGCGGTGGACCAGAAGTTTAACAAGAGCCATCACTGCACACTTGCAGCCCCAAGAGCTAACAGTTGNATGGAATTGCATGCGCCTTCAGTCAGTTTGCTGATGACACCAAACTGTGTGGTGAAGTCAACACACTGGAGGGAAGGGATGCCATCTGGAGGGACCTTGACAGGCTCATGCAAACTGCATGAAGTACAGCATGGGCAAATGCAAGGTTCTGCACCTGGGCTGAGGCAATCCCATGCACGAATATAGACTGGGAGAAGAAAGGATGGAGTAAAATCCTGAGGAGAAGGACTTGGGAGTGGCGGTGGACCAGAAGTTTAACAAGAGCCATCACTGCACACTTGCAGCCCCAAGAGCTAACAGTTGCTGGGCTGCATCAAAAGCAGCACTGACAGGTGGTCGAGGGAGGGGATTCTCCCCCTCTGCTCTGCACTGTGAAACCCTACCTGGAGTACTATGTCCAGTTCTGGAGTCCTCAACATAAGAAGGACATCAAGAGCTACTAAAAAGATCAGAGGGCTGGAGCACCTCCCCTATTATACAGGCAGAGCAAGTTGAGGTTGTTCAGCCTCGAAAAGAAGAGTCTCTGAGGTGAAATTCTAGCAGCTTTCCAGTATCTGAAGAAGGTCTACAAGAAAGCTGGGGTAGAGATTTTTACACAGGTGCATAGTGAGAGGACACTGGNAGCACTGACAGGTGGTCGAGGGAGGTGATTCTCCCCCTCTGCTCTGCACTGTGAAACCCTACCTGGAGTACTATGTCCAGTTCTGGAGTCCTCAACATAAGAAGGACATCAAGAGCTACTAAAAAGATCAGAGGGCTGGAGCACCTCCCCTATTATACAGGCAGAGCAAGTTGAGGTTGTTCAGCCTCGAAAAGAAGAGTCTCTGAGGTGAAATTCTAGCAGCTTTCCAGTATCTGAAGAAGGTCTACAAGAAAGCTGGGGTAGAGATTTTTACACAGGTGCATAGTGAGAGGACACTGGGAAATGCTTACAAACTTGAAGAGGGAAGATTGAGGTTGGACATTAGGAAACAATTTTTTCCTGTGAGGGAGGTGAGATGCTGGAACAGGTTGCCCAAGGAAGCTGCAGGTACCTCATCCCTGGAAGTATTCAAGGACAGGCTGGATGAGGTCCTGAGTAACCTGACCTAGTGAAAGTGTCCCTGACTATGCATGGGGTTTGGAACTAGATGATCTTTAAGGTCCCTTCCAACCCTGGCCGTTCTATGATCTCCTTAGGTCCCTTCTAACAGAAACAATTATCAAGTTCATTCTTACACACAATTTTTACTGTATGTGTTGAATATAGAAGTGGGGACTATAATTATTACATCAAACATTTAACTACTCCAAATTCCTATATATTTCTGAAAATACAGTAAGCAAAACGCCTTCTCCTTTGAGTCCACTTTGACACTGAAGACTGTATTAACAAACAAATCAGAACTAAACATTACGGGGAATACTTTGTTTTGTGTCTTGGCCCATTTTAGCCAAATTGAATGTTCTGAGATTTATCTCAGAATAGACACCAATATTTTTATGCAAGTGTAGATGTTGCAATAAATAATCTGCAGCCAAGAGGTAAGTGCATCAATTACCTACAGATATACTGTGCACATTGCTGTCTGCCTAATATTAAGTGATTGGAGTGAGTACACATGTGTACGTGCAAGCTTCCTGCACAGCTCTAATTAATTTGGAATATGTGACTGTGTCACTTGACTCAGGTGATGCATTTGGCTGCTATATGCCTGTTCAGTGAGCAGCCTCATTTGCTCATGGAATTGACATTACAGCATTCTGCTTTCAACTGCATTATCCATCCTGAACAGAACACGAACAACATAAAAAAACTAAGAAAATGATTCTTCCTTGAAAGATAATGCCACATAATTGAGTCTCTCTATAGGTTGTTTTGAAACGGTGACAAAGAAATGTAAAACAGGATCCCTGAAACTGGTACAGCTTGTAAAATCTCGTTAAGCCATGTTAAAAAAAATACATTAATGCCCCCATTAGAAGCTGCAGTTTATTTATTGCATCCTATTCTTTAGCCCTAGTAGGCATAGGCTTTTTAAAAATATCTTCCATCCGTCCTTCCCCCTTCCCTTTGAAAGTGCACTCATTGAACTCTTGGCAATTAGTGTAATTGAAATTTATTGACAATGTGACTGTCTGCTGAAGCTTCATTGTTCCGAGTGCTTAGTGCACAGCGCTATTGAGCAATGCCATGGCAGTGTCAGACAGCTCATACCTTCCTCAATTATATCAATGGACCAGTGACTGCCAAAGGTTCCTTTGGGGGTACGAATGTTACTTAGTGATAAGAGCCTTTCGAAACAGAATCCTGGGGCCCCATCTCTAGTGGGAGATGGAAATGAAATATGTATTTCTCTGCTGTGGAAAATTAATGTAATTGGCTCCCTTAAAAAGCTTTGACAAGTTGACCTGTTTGAAATCTGAGGAGGGCTTATACTGCAGTATCATATTATCTCCAACATAAAACCCCTCCTTTGGTGGCAGTGACAGTGGGATAAAATGGAATTTGGATAGTAATATTAAACTTCAGCTCCATTGAACATATTCATATGTTTTTCCATTTATAGCTACAAGATAGGGTCTTATAGAAATCCTACCTTTTTTGTACTGTTATCTAATCTTTTATTGTTTTGATTTATACCAGTGCAGGAGAGAAAGTGTGTGTAAGATCTCTATACTTAGCTTTTCTTCTGAAAAGTTTATTGATGGTAATTTAAATCATATGCCAAAATCAGGCTAATTCTGAAATCAAAGTTAAATCTCAGTCAATGTATTCCTACACACATAAAGGCTTACACTTAAAAAATAAATAAGAGCTTGACATAGCAGTCAAAGCTGAATATCAAACATGCTTTTTATCTTGTGTTGGAATACAGCCGCATACAACACTCCTGGTTTTTTTATTTGGAATTAAACTACCATAATAGAAGCGAAGGCATTTACAATGGAAGATGTTCTTAAAATGTTAGTATTTCTACTAAACACACACAGTAAAGTGTTTAAAAATTAGGCAGAGCTGAACTAGTGTTATTTTATTTAATACAATGACTTGGCTATTTATTTAATAAAATATTAAAGAAGAAAGGTGTTTGAAGGGGAAACCTCCACATATAAGTCCAGAATTTTATTGTTTGTCTTTCTATTTGCCTTCTTTTCAAAATCAGAGCAAAATTGTTTGTTATTATCCACATTGTAAATTTTTGCATTACAGGTGTCTTTGACCTTCTTTCCACAGATGAATAACTACTTATCTGATTCCTGGGGGTTCAGGGAATAAAGGGTTCTCGTTCTCATATGTGGGATTTTTGGTCTGTAAAATCCTCATTTGTCACTCGTTTGTCAGTAATGAGAAGAGGGACCTATGTCTTGGTCTTCTTTAAGTCTCTCTGACCTCAGACTGGCACCTTCAGTGGCAGGATCTTGTGTGAGAAAAAGGTATGACAGAAGGGAAATGGAGTTTATTTGAAGTAAAATAAAACCACAGAAGAGAAAAAGATAGCAAAGTAAATTAGTTGTTATTGCTCTTTAGAAAGAAAAAAAAAAGGCCAACAACCAAAAAAATCAGATAAATCAAAGTGAATGTTTTTCCTTTGAAATGTGTGGAGACAGAGACTACTTGTGATTTGAATTGCTGCACCTGCATCTGCCCCTGCTTCTTTGATTAACATTGCTTCTTAAATTGCAAAAGCTGCTTTCTGGGTTTCGGTCTGGATGCTGCCAAAACAGTTTGAGAATATCTTCCAAGATGCAGAGTATTGTTAAATCAGAATTAAAACTCTAGCCTGGATTTTGTCTCAGGCCTAAAATAATCCTTCTTTTCTTCCAAAGAACTCATCTTCATCTTGTTGTTTCCCAGAACTTAGTAGAATTTGAACTCATTAATACTTTTCTAGTGCTAAAAGCTTTAGAAATAGCTCTAGACCCAAGTAGTCTAATATTTACCCTATAAGACATGAAATATAATAAATACTCGTTATGGTCCAGAGTCAGCTACCTCTTATTTTTGTAAGAATTTGAAGAACTAATGTGTCAATATTTAAATGAAAATACTTCAGTAATTTAAAGCAAGGAAATAATTTTAAATAACTTTATAATAATACAAATTTTGTTTAGTATTTTATATTAACATTATTAGTTGTATTATTATTACATAATACATTTGCATTTAGTTAACTGGAAATCTTTTGATAAACTAGAGTTTTCTATGGAGTATCTCTGAATCTTAGGATCATATAATCATAGAATCATTAGGGATCGGAAGGGACCTCGAAAGATCATCCAGTCCAATCCCCCTGCCACAGCAGGAGCACCAAGACCAAGTTGCATAGGAACAGATCTAGGCGGGTCTTCAATGTCTCCAGAGAAGGAGAATCCACAACCCCCCTGGGCAGCCTGTTCCACTGTGAAGAAGTTCCTTCTGATATTTATATGGAACCTCCTATGTTCCTGCTTGCCCCTTGTCCTATCACCAGATGATAAGTGATTTCTTTATGTAGTTATCACCTCTTGATTGCTGGATGATAAGCTAGTTAGAGAAGGACTAATCCTGTATATATCAAACACAAATCATAATCAGAAATCAGTCATCAGACCTGTCCTTCTGGAGATTTTCCAACCATCGTCAACTTTCTTCTATTTCTTCACAAGACAGTCTTAGAGTAGATAAATATTATGTAATACTGGATTATTTATTTAACCATTTTCCTTTAATCACATGAAACTTCAGTGAATGTTGTGCATGTGTTAGGCTTAAAGCTTTCATCCTAACTTCATAAAAGTTTTTTCAGAGCTTGTACAAGAGGATGATCATTCTGAATTACTACTAACTAATGCAACCACGAAATTATTTTAAATGTTCCTCCCAGGGATTCTCTTGGTAAAGTAATTTTAAATTCAGATATAAAAAATTAATGACAATTTGAGTTTAACTTCCTCTGAATCTGGGCTGACAGCAATCATTACATAGAGAAAATTATTCAAATATCTTTATTAAAAGTATATCATTTTGATGCACACATTTTACATAATAGGTTCTCTTCATAGTATTACCATATAGTGAAATATAACATATAAAATCAGTATAAAATCAATAGATCACCTAATATTTGTTTAAATAGTCTGTATTTAGTGTTAGGTGCACATAGTACTGTTTTAATTCCATCCATTCTGCACAGTGGCAGATAATAAAATTTATGCACCCTGGTACCAGCTTATATATAGTAGGGCTGAAATTGTTTCAAAGTACTCAATTTTTTTTTCAATTCAATGTTGCAAATAGAGCACATTATTTTAGGCATTTTGTGGATCAGCTCAAGAAACATATATGTTGAGGGGCGGCGGGGGAGGCAGGGGGGGAAGAAAGAGGTATGAAACTAAATATGAAGCTCTTGTACTACATGAGTGCATGTACATCTGGAGAAAGAAAAGGACCCCCATAGCTCTAAATCTGGTTACATCTGTTCTAAGACCTCATAAATTTCTGCTTAGCAATCCAGCTGGGCAGAATCTTAAAAGAACATCAAATAGATACTCATCTTGATAAAGCAATTATGTTGTCAGTTCCCTTGATCAGCACAAGCTTGACAAAGCATGCTCCAACCTTGTAATTTTAGCCTACAGCTCACAAAAATTGAAGAGGTGATCTATGGACAGGAATGAATTGTCTGAATATAGGGGTTTTTCATGAGTTGTACCTTATGAGCCAAATCTTGGCCTGCAGTTATTCAAAAGTTGGGCGGTACCAGCCCTGGGGTGGATGAAGAGAAGGATATGTAGGCGGTGAATGTGATGTTGCTCCTAGCTGACAGCTCCATACCATAACTGTCAGCCGTGACATCTATCTTTAGACTGAAGCACTTTTCAAGTTCTTTTGTGTCTGTCATTCAACTCTGGACGCGCTGTGTGAAATTCTGGCTTTGCACACAAAACTATTGAGTGCCTGGATTTCATGTCCTCCATGTGGAGTGGAGGAGAGGCTATTTCTGCTGTGTGAAGATGCACCCCAGGCCTGAGAGACTGGAAACTGAACTAGATGAGCAGAGGGATGAGTTCAGCAGTAAAACCAATGCACAGTAAAGTAGAAAACTTTGTCTGATGCTTCCTGTTTGTGCTTGGACTGGGGCTGGGCTGAGCACAATACTCAAGGACAGATAAAGGGTAATTATAAGAAACAGTATACATGAAAAGTGTACATTGGCATACACTATCTAAAACAGCAAGCATTTGGAGGGTGTATCTGGTATCCATGTACTTAAGTACTACTTAGGCTTGATTTTGTGTATCTGACTGTCTGTGGCAGTTACCATTGTGGAGTTTTTATTGTTTTGGTTTGGCTTATCTTCCTCCTGGAATTAGAAAATGAATTCTAAACAGATTTCAGGTTTAAAAATAAGTCTTTAAAATACTTTTTTCTATGACAACATAATTCAAATATCAGTTTCTAGTTGTCACCTAAGTCTTACTGAAACATGGTGAAGTTAATGTTACGAAGCCAATGTAGTATGTTTTGTATTTTGTGACACATAACTTTGCACAGAATCGATGAAAGATGGCAATTTGCCAGCAATACATGTATTAGATCAGAGCAGTACTGTGTGTTCTCCTTAATGTTTTGCTAGTTCACTGCCCGGTGCTTTTTAATTCATGCTAGAACATAGTTTTGGCACATTGAAGTATTGAGTATTCAGCATTAGGTTTCTGATAGAGCAAATGCAGTCCCCTGGCTGTCCAAGAGTATAAGTGGTTTGAAACATGATCACAATGCCTGGGAGAAATCCTTCTAAAAGACTCTAGAGAGTGTTGACATCTTTAAGGGGTAAAAGCATATGGTAGTCATACAAGGCAGTGTTCCTTTGAGACAGAATTAACATGAGATATTGATAGTACTTTCAGATTAACATGTTGCACAGTCATTGCTAGTTTCGTTTGCATTTACTTAATGCATTTCTGCCAAGGTACTTTCTCAGTAGGGATTGTCTTCTAATAAACGCTGTGACCAAAGTGATGTGTGATGTAAGGTAGGTTGCAGCATAGTCTCTGAAAAACATGCTGGAAGGGCTGGAATACCATTGCCTGTTATGAAAGTGCAAAAATACTGTGTTGAGAGATTCAAAAGGCTGTGGAGTGCTCTGTAAAGGCATATGAAAATGCCTACAGTAAAGAAAAATAGGTAGATTTACCAGAGATCTTCTCTTTTAGCCTTCAGTCATTGGAGCTGATCTTGCACATTTGCCAGTGCCTTTGCAAGTTTCGTTAGTGCACAGTGTTAGAATGGGCTTAGCAGGGAGACAATGAGATGCAAAAACCACATCACTAATTTTACAACCAAATAAATGTTTTGCTTGGTAAAAGGTTGGTATTGTTTGTTATGCACGGAGTTTTGCCTTCTGGAGTCTGGGATATTTGCCCATTAACTGAATGTACACAGACCAGGGTACTCATAATTCAAATATTATTGAAGTTTAATACAGCTCTGCTTCATATTCAACCATTGCTCTTCATACAGCTATTTAAGAAATATTGCACTGTCCTAAAAACCCAGATCCTATAGCTTCGTGACAAAATAGAAATGGAAAAAATACAAGGAAATGAGTTTAAATAATGTATTCCTATAAAGATAAAAATACTTCTGCAGTGCTGGACACTACTGCAGATATATCAAAATACTAAGTTGTTTTATAGGACCTACAGCCTCAAAAATATGCCAAAAAATGGTGTAGTATTTTTAAGGCAATATCTATAACAAATTGGTTGTTAACAGGAAAAATGGTCAATATTTTAAGGCTGAAATATTCATTTGACTAAAATAGAGTAAATGATTACATAATGTTCTGCTAGGGGGAGACGTTTTCAGGCCTAAGTCCTGGGTTCCTCTCTTCTATCTTATTTTGAACAGTCCTAAAACCCTATTAGAACAGAAATCTGAACCTTATTTCCTCCCAGAGGACAAAAGGAACAGTAATTGCATTCCAGCCAGGGAATATCATGCAGGACAATAACCATTATGGAAGGCTAATATAAAAAACTGGAAAAGCAATCCAGAGAAGACCCCTTAATATTCATAAATCCTCCTAAAACTAAGCCTTGAAACAGCCAAGTGAAAAATAATTAAAAAAAATGAGGCAAAAAAGATCTCAACAAAAACTGCTTGGCATGATTTCTTTTCAAAATGTCCAGGGAAGTTGTGTCATACTGGAAATTTTGGTCAATCAACAACTGTGCTAAGCTAGTGTAGTGAGAAAAACAAATCTAATGGTACTTTTTTTAGGTTTTGACTTTTGTTCTGCTAACTCTGATAGACCTCAGAATATTTTTATTTCTAGTCTTGTGCAGAGAACAAGAAAAGTTTTCAGGTTTGCCAGACAACTACATCATCGCTTTCTCTATAACTTCCTGACATAATCTGAAGAAGTCTACAGGGTGTTTCTTGCCATAATACAAGTAATAAACCCCAGTGGTTTCTTTAGTGTGTGTCTGTATTTGCTATTACATGTTTTACAAGAGGCGTTGGCAGCATAAGCAATATTATATGTTTTCTACTGTATGAGGCAACTAGTGGCTTGGTTTTGGTGATTTAAGGAAAAGGAAAATCTGACTCGTGTTTGGAGTTCTGTCATCCTGACACTTTTTTTAACATTTGTAAGGAAAGTCAGATGAAAGTGATAAATTATTAGTCTTGATTTGAAAATTACCTTCAGTTAGAATGGTTTTGCTTAGCCCTATTCTTACTAAGTCACAATGCTGATCGCTTTGTGAGGAGTAGAAATAGTACATTGTACTTTCTCTTTGAGAATAGTTTTGAAGGAGACAGGTGAATTTACAAACCCCAGAGAATATTTACAGCCATTTCTTAGTGTACACAATTTTATATGAATTAGTATAAACAGTGCTGTCTTGCTGAGATGCGGGTTACAGTAAATTTACTGATTTTGTATGTAAGCAGTCTCACTTACATAGAAAAACAAATGCATATCGATGTGACTGATCTGCTCTGAAATTTCTTCATGTCATTCTATAGGAATAAATATGAAGAAGAATGACTTTAACCTGATTTTTTTAGTACCAAAGGCAGCAAGTGAGAAATGTCATACAATCAGATTTTGTATAACTGTCACAACTTGTCACCTACGTAATTTATGCTGTAAAAATATGAATACAGCAGGATGCTATACATGATTTATAAAGATATAAATAGTAAACAGTGCTTGAAATATATATTATTGCTAGCTATTTTCTAACCTCACTGTGTAATGTTGAAAATTGAACTTGCTTCACAATTTTTAACTTTTTGTCTCCAGCAAATCATTCACATTGGAGAGTGTCATGTTGAGCTGGCAGGCGAGACGGAGAGTAGCCAGATTTCTGAAACCTAACAATCAAGGAAATTTACAGAGTCGTGTAAATGCAGCCTCTGACTAGTGGTAGGAGGCACTGTAGTAATATTGTACACTATAAAAATCTAGAAAATATATGGGCTTTTTGAAGGGTGGTATTTTGTCTGTACTGAACAACTCTCTGGCTGTATTTTTGGACAGCGTGAATTTCCTAAGTTTTGGAAGGAAAAGAGAAAAAGTTGTGTTTTGAGGAGGAAGGAGTAAAGGAAGACTACTGCAATAACTTCTAGGGAGCAAAATTTTTTTGCCACCTATGAATGCCATATAGAGTTGTGACTGTGCTTTTTAAAAACTAATTAAGAGAGTATTGATGTATGTATTTTACTAGATTATGTCTCTGTAGACACAGCCAGTGATATAGTATAGATCATGAGATCTTTCTTACCAGGGTTAGGTAGACATGTCAGTAAACAAACTCCATTCACTATGGTTCCCATGTGAGTCCTATTACTGATTTCTTACCAACCTTTATAGGGCTTTGTTAGGCATTAAGGCCAGATCTTAGCCATAGTCAAAGACACAGAATCATTTCACTAAGCATATTTTTTGTAACCACTTTTTAGCCCATGCTGCCTTCCAAGCTCGTCTGAATTACTGTTATTATTTTTTTTTTTTTCATTAGATTTATTGAGCTAGGGTATCAAATGCTGTATGTCTTGGGGAATATTTTAATGTTACCTAATTTCCATCTCTGGGTAATCATCTGTCACTTTAAATACTACTGTCAGGTGAAGACTCCAAGTCCCTCAGGCCAAAAAGCTCATGCTCTTCTCCACTATAAATTAGGACTTACCTTCTCTTGTAGTTAGGTTTTTATCCCGTTTTTGCTGATGATAACCACTTGATCAGAAATTCTTCCTTTAGGTACCTAATATTAGTTTGCTGTCCAATTTGTGGACAAGAAAGAGGAGGTTTGGATGATGCCCTTTTATTTGGAAGAGAACCTAAGGAAGCCTCCTGTTTTCTGTCACACTGCTGCTTCTGAAGACTCAAATCACTGCATTTCTATGCTATAGACTTTCTAGGAAGAGCCTACTAATGCAGATAGGCTTATTATGGCTTATGGTCAAATGAAAAATGATGCTACTAAGGATGCTACTCACCTAAGTAGAAGATACTTGACTGTATGAAGGGGATCCCAAACTCTCTCTTCTCAGACTTTTATCTTATTTTCATAATCTCATGTTGAGAAATCACACGAGTCATCAAGAATATCAGCTGGAGCTGTTACTGGATAATCAGTGCCAGGGTCAATCAGATATTGTGTATCAGTGGAGGTACTAAAATCTTGTCAAGTATGTGGACAGCAAACCTTGTGAACCTTGCTCAAAGCTGCCTGCACGTGACACTTTTTGGTTTTACCATATACAAAAAAAATCTCTGTGCAAAATTCAAATGAGCTGAAGACAATGATTTATGTGGCTGCACGGAACTGCCCATCCTTCTGAGGAAGACTGTGCTTGCTAACATAACATCTCTCTCGCCTTGCAGCAGGTCTGTCAGAAGTGAAATGTTGCATAATTTTGATTTTGGCCTTTGCTACAGGTACCATTGGAAGAGAGAAATGCCAGACTCCATGCCCATAATGACCTATTATCTGATTGCCTGAAATCTAATTCCCCAGTAGTGAAGGCCTTTATGAAAAGCAATAGTGATCATCCTTGCTCTCTTTGTTGTTAATGCTAAGCCAGGCCTGGGGAGAAGAGGATACTGGAGAACCCCTGAAGGTGGTGGGAGAAATCAGTACATTGGTCTCAGGGAGGGGTGCTGCCGCAAGAAGAGGCTGCACAA